>OOFC01002114.1:0-11288 GCA_900323345.1 Pseudochromis fuscus | reverse complement strand
CACAAATATTTCAGTATAATATTCATTAAAAAGTCTCAGCGTGAGGCTTATAATCCACTGATGAACAAAGCTAATAGTTCAGAACCTTATTTATAAAGCTGTAACATTCAAATGACTTTCTGGAAGCACTTATTTGAATAATTATGTGACACATGTGCAACTTGTGTTGCCACCTTGTGTTTTTTTTATTCCTTTCACAAACGAGGAGCCGCTGGTTGAAGTTGGAAATGTAACAATATTTTCTCCAACTCCTCACTTGAGGTCTTACTCCAAACACTTTAAGTCGTCTTTAATGCACCATCACTGTTCACGACTACTTCACTGCACAAAAGTTGAAGAGGGAGCGACACTTCAACACGCATTAGGAATTTTACCCAGCTCTCCGTCCATTGTAATAACAATACACTTGCGCGCATTGGTCACCCGGTCAGTGCCACTTCCTAAATCTCCATGAGAAAAAAAAGCCCCCCCGTGAAAGCGTCCCAGAGAGGGAACACAGCAGGTTTATGGTAATAAGGAGAGGAGGAGGCGGCGGAGGAGAGCCACGGAGCCATTTTGTACTCATTTTAAACTCAGTGTGGGTTCACGCAGCCGCTGCGCGCCGTGGATCCACTGATACTATGGATACCGAGCGTCTTTTCCCACGTTAAAACTTCACTATGAGGGATAAAAGTAAGACGCGGTGCTGGGAGAGGGAGAGTTAATGCTTTTGCGGAGGAGTTTCGCTGAAGTTGAACGGGATCTGGCAGGTTTACAAGCATGGAGCTACCGATGTGTTGGATTTGTGTCCTGCTCGCCGCGACGCTTGCGGGATGTTTGGAGATGCACCTTTCGGAGACTTTACAGCCCGGGAGCCTTTTGGCAAACCTGTCGCTCGGCCCTGGATGGACTTACAAACTCGACAGGACTTTATCCCCCAAATTCACTCACAGCTTTTTCCAAGTTGAGAGGCACGACGGGGTTATCCGTCTGTCCCACAAAGTTCAGTGTGCGCGCACGCCGCGCAACCCAGCGCCTGTTTATTTCAGAACAGGTTCCTCAGCGTCTGGAGACGTTATCCTGACGCATTTTAATGTGTTTGTCCACGGCCAAGACTGTTTTATTAAATACAAGAGAAAGAAAGCGCCAGGTAAGCCGGACATTCACATTAAACACCTTTCAAAACTGGAAGCAGCTCCCTGCTTACCCGCAGGTAAACTGCTCTTGAATGTAACAGAACTCCTGCCTGTCTTTACGCGGAGCTTTGCCTTATTGGATACTAAATGTGTTGGAACAGACTTTTCTGCAGTGTTCAGGCAGGGGCACTTGTTCCTGGCCCATGACTTATGTGTTGAGCACAGGGGACAGCCCGAGGTGAATTTGCTCTGCGCGCTGCACAGCTCTCCGGGAAGCCGACTCTCCGTGCAGCTGAGTCTGAGCCTTGTAAAAGTGCCTAAACTTCACGGATCCTCATCAGAAACTACCCAGAGAAAGTCCGGAAAATCAATCCGCAGAGGGAAGAGACAGGCCAACGCATCTCCCCAGTTTCAGCTCCCCAACTATCAGGTGTCTGTGCCCGAGAACGAGCCTGCGGGGACCCGAGTCATCACCCTGAAAGCGACTGACCCTGATGATGGAGAGGCAGGGAGGCTGGAGTACAGCATGGAGGCCTTGTTTGACAGACGGTCCGATGACTTTTTCAACATCGACTCACAGACAGGGAGCATAACAACCGTCCAGGCATTAGACAGAGAAGTCAAAGACACCCATGTTTTCAAAGTTACAGTGACTGATAATGGCACCCCCAAAAGATCTGCCACTTCTTACCTCACTGTCACTGTGAGTGACACTAACGACCACAGCCCGGTGTTTGAGCAAACTGAATACCGTGTCAGCATCAGGGAGAATGTAGAAGTGGGCTTTGAAGTGATGACAATCCGGGCCACTGATGGCGACGCTCCCTCCAACGCCAACATGATTTATAAAATTGTGAACGGTGAAGGAGTAAACTCTGTGTTTGAAATCGACCCCCGGAACGGCCTGGTGAGGATCAGGGAGAGGCCTGACAGGGAGACCCGGGCCCAGTACCAGCTGATTGTTGAAGCCAACGATCAGGGCAAAGAGCCGGGCCCCCGCAGCGCCACCGCCACTGTTCACATCTCTGTGGAGGATGAAAATGACAACTACCCACAGTTTAGCGAGAAGAGGTACGTCGTACAGGTCCCTGAGAACGTGGCGGTCAACACCAAGGTCATCCAGGTGGAAGCGACGGACAGAGATGAGGGAAACAACGCCAAAGTTCACTACAGCATCATCAGTGGGAACGTTAAAGGACAGTTCTACATTCACTCCCCCACTGGTGTCATCGACGTCATCAATCCTCTGGACTATGAAATGATTCGGGAGTATAATTTGAGGATTAAGGCTCAGGATGGTGGCAGGCCGCCGCTGATAAACGGCACAGGGATGGTGGTGGTACAGGTGGTGGACGTCAATGACAACGCCCCCATGTTCGTCAGCACTCCTTTCCAGGCCACTGTGTTGGAGAATGTGGCCATTGGTTACTCTGTCATCCACATTCAAGCGATTGATGGGGATTCAGGAGAAAACGCTCGTCTGGAGTACCGGCTGACTGACACTAGGCCTGGGTTCCCATTCACCATCAACAACAGCACAGGCTGGATAACAGTGAGCGAAGAGCTTGACAGGGAGACCATGGACTTCTACACCTTTGGCGTGGAGGCAAGAGATCATGGAGTACCTGTGATGTCCTCCTCCGCCAGCGTCAGCATCACGGTGTTGGATGTCAACGACAACGTGCCCACATTCACAGAGAAGACCTACTCTCTGAAGATCAATGAAGATGCTGTGGTGGGGACCAGTGTGCTGACCGTGACAGCCGTGGATAGAGATGTGAACAGTGTGGTTACGTATCAGATCTCAAGCGGCAACACCAGGAACCGCTTTGCCATCACAAGTCAGAGCGGCGGTGGCCTCATCACCTTAGCCCTTCCTTTGGACTACAAGCAGGAACGCCAGTACGTCCTGACGGTCACCGCCAGTGATGGAACACGCTACGACACGGCACAGGTGTTCATCAACGTGACGGATGCCAACACGCACCGGCCCGTCTTCCAAAGTGCAAACTACCAGGTGATGCTCAGCGAGGAGAAACCTGTGGGCTCCACTGTGGTGGTGATCAGCGCTACAGACGAGGACACGGGGGAGAACGCTCGCATCACGTACGTCATGGAGGACAATGTTCCTCAGTTCAAGATTGACCCGGATACAGGTGCCATCACAACACAAATGGAGATTGACTATGAAGACCAGGCCTCCTACACGTTAGCCATCATCGCCAGAGACAACGGCATCCCTCAGAAATCTGACACCACCTATGTGGAGATCATCATCCTGGATGCCAATGATAATGCTCCTCAGTTTCGCAGAGATGTGTATCAGGGGACGGTGTCCGAAGAGGCCCCTGTATACACCAGTGTGCTTCAGATCTCTGCCTCAGACAGAGATTCTGGCTCCAACGGCAGGGTGAGTTATACATTTCAAGGTGGCGACGATGGAGAGGGGGATTTTTTTATAGAGCCGTACTCTGGCATCATCAGAACAGCTCGCAAACTGGACCGAGAGAACATCCCTGTTTACACTCTGAAGGCCTTTGCTGTGGACAAAGGCGTCCCACCTCTGAAAGCAGCTGTTTCCGTTCATATCATAGTCCTAGACGTAAACGACAATGCTCCAGTGTTCGAGCAGGATAATATTTACATCGACGTGAAGGAGAACAGCCCGGTGGGGTCCGTCGTGGCCCAGATCACCGCCACCGACCCCGACGAGGGCACCAACGCTCAGATCATGTACCAGATCGTAGAAGGGAATAACCCAGAAGTCTTCCAGCTGGACATCTTTAACGGCGACCTCACTGCACTCACAGACCTGGATTATGAAGTCAAAACTGAGTACGTCATAGTGGTCCAGGCCACATCAGCACCACTGGTGAGCCGGGCCACTGTGCACATCCGCCTGGTGGACATGAACGACAACAGCCCGATGCTGCAGGACTTTGAGATTATCTTCAACAACTACGTCACCAACAAGTCCAACAGTTTCCCATCAGGAATAATCGGAAAGGTGCCAGCTCATGACCCGGATGTGTCGGATAAGCTGATGTACAAGTTTGAGTCTGGGAATGAGCTCAGTCTGCTGCTGTTGAAAGAGGACACTGGAGAGCTGAGGCTGAGCAGAGATCTGGACAACGACAGGCCTCTGGAAGCACCCATGACCATCTCTGTCACAGGTAAGCAATGACTTGAGCTTTCCTGTGAGACGGTCGCTGCTTTTATGTCAGTTTTTATGTGTTGCTGCATTCAGACAAGGTGATAAAAAGATGGAAATTTGAGTCACCACGTGGGATGTGTCATCACACCGCAGAGTCAATATAGCACTTTCAGCCGGATGGAGGCAGAGGCAGGTTTCGGCTGCGGTGTTGACTGTATGATCTGTTAATTGTTTGCTGCAGGCTCCGTGCAGGATCCGGTTGTGCTGCTTTTGTGCCACTCTGGTGATAAATGTATTGTGTGCAAGTGGTTGGTTGGGGTAATAAAAAGGTGCTGTTAGGAGGGCACCCTCATACCTGAGCCGCTTTGTTGCTGCAGTTACGTGGGAAAGTGGGAACACACACATGCATGTAGTGCAAGTATAATACGCTAATGATTTCCCCTCCACACAGCTTATACAAGGCTGCACTCTTTCATGTGCAGAGGCTGGATGCTTTCGAGCTTCTGTAGGTGCACTGCAGGGGAGGCTGATGAACATCTTGTTGCAAGATGTTTCCCAGGATTTCACCACAGCAGCTCTCTCTGCTCTTGAGGAGGTTTCACTGTGAGATTGGTTTGGATCATTTCTACTCTACAAGGTCACGTTGAAAGAATTTGCTTTTTTTTCCCCCAAGACAGAAGCAGACTTTGTTCCTAAGAGTTAAAGATTAAACAAATGCAAACGCTTGGACATTCACACCTAAACTGGCAGGATAGCAGCAACACTCACTCGCTTTGCAGGAAGGCAGTCTGACATTAATCAGGCAGGATAAATCCAACACCCTCACAGAATAACTACCCTGTCACCTATTGACAGCTGGTTGCTCAATCTCTGCCTCCTCAGCCTCTTTTTTTTTTATTCTTGACTCACGAATTAAGCCCTGAAATGGGCAAATGGCCCAACAGAGCTGGATGTGTTCAACTCTCCCCCTTTTCTTTCTGTGTCATCCTATCATGTCTCCATGTTGAGGATTTCCAGCATGTCACACATACTGGAGGGGATAGGAATGAGCTGCTGTGGTCTGGAGTGCAGTGGGGTACATTTGTAGTCCATCAATTTGATTGTAGTTAATTTGAAGCAATGCTAATAGCTGGAGATCCTCCTTGAGGCTAATTTTTGATCATTTGTTAGTAACAGAAACTCTTACAATTCAACAGTATGTCATGCACTATGTTTTATCAGTCATTTGAAGGATGTCCCCTCATTTCTGTCATAGTGAGGGACTCTGTCTTTGTCTCGAACAAAAGACAAACTGTCCATTTCTAAGTGTTTTATTGTAGTTGACCCGCTGAGCATCTGAATATCCAGCCACTCACCAGGTTACAGGCCTTATAGCCCTCATTCACCGCCTCACCATTCACGCTCGTCAATTACAGCTGACGATTCTTGCTGTATCCTTGGCGACGGTGACCTCACGATGGTCCCGGTGGTGGAGGGAGAAGGAGGGGGGCTGGACCTCAGTTGTAGCCTTTGCACACAAACACATAAATGTATTTAATTCATGAACACTTAAACAGATGTGCACACTCATGCTGATGAAAAGCTCCAAACTCCCCCACACCCTTTTTTTTTGATGACTGTCCCCTCATGTCAAGTGTTAGGTAACCATTACCACTCATGGCTTGACCTTTTGACCCTGGGGCTCTTGGGAGAGGAAGGCCTGAGGGGCTTGGTAGGCAATCAGCCCCTTAACAAGCACCAAGAGACAAGAAACCAATTGTGCTCCAGTCTTTCTGGAATTCACTTCCCTTTTGGTTTCTCATATTATTATCTTTAGAAGTATTTTGCCGTATTGTGTGGGTGTTATTTTGACCTTTGCTCTGTTACTGGTGTAGAGATCCTGATGGGTCCTCTTACTTCTGAGGATCTAAACCCCAACTTGGGACCTGAGTGAGTGAGACCAGATCTGGACTGGCCTGGATCCAGTCTGATTACTCTCAGATCTGCTCCCAATTCAGCCTCATTGGGTTTGTGTAGGCGATCCACATGTGATGACAGCTAGTGTGAGGGTTTCAGTGTGGTTGTGTCTTAGAGGATTAGGCTGACATCATCCTTATCGGCTCATTATGTCTGCACTCATCAGCGCTGACATCCTCGCTCCACCAATGATGAAACTAATAAGAGTGCGTTTAGCCTCTTCTTCCTCATTAACCTCAATTACTGTGCCCGATCAATAGAACCAAACACCGCCGACTGATGTATTAAAGTGAGCATTGATTCGTATTAGTTGCGGAGGACTCACAGATGAGGTTGCCATCTGTTACGAGAGTTTTTTCTTTCTTTTCATCCCTGTGCTAATAAAACCACAGGAAAATATGCACAGGTGCTTTTATTCTGGCGAGCAGAAGGCCCTCTGCAGAAACACAAGAACGCCCTGATAACTCTGTGGAGATACACTTTCCTAACACACTTCGGTAGCCACAACATTGTTCGTCTGTCCTCGTTCCCTCTCCTTCTGCTTGTGTGTGTGAGATAGTAGCTCAGTGGCTGAGGGCTACGTGTTCCCATAGCTCTTATCTTAGATAGTCAAATTTCACTTAAGATGGTTTTCTCCTTTTTTTGTACTAAAAGTCGTCAATTTCTGACCATCACAAAGGCAGATTGTTACAGTATTTGAGTGTACTGCACCTTTTGGGTTTTACTACATCACAAATCTATCCAGTCAGTAACAGGTTTGTGGTTTCTCACAAATCAGAGCTTGTCTGTCGCGGTATAGACGAAACACTTGATCACAGATTCACCTATTTGTTACTCTTCTTACGACATAAAGGACTCACAAGCCAGCTGGTGGATTGCCAGAACTGACAACTGAGATTTTGTGTTGTTGATCAGCAGCAATCTACATAACAGCGAATTTCTCTAAAGTGGTGATAAAAGGTCTTGATTTTAAAATCTCTTGGTCACAACACACAGTCTGAGCCAGTGGTTGCTCAAGTATTCATGGTCAAAGTGATGACTTAGGAGATGATCACCTAATGTGCACTGGATTTTTATTTTTCCATTAATAATCTACCTGATAGGCGGGGTCTGTGCCTGCTAATGCTAAAGCGTGCACCGACAGGCTATAGGTGGAGCTGTGTTATATCATTCAGCGACGCAGCGACGCAGATTGTTACTTAAACGATTACAAATGATTGATGCTCGGTCGGCTTCGTTCCACCTCGGCTCTGATCTCGTTTTCCTTACCCTCGGTTAGCCAGGTGACATGACGCTACACGTACACCTCACCCCTCCTCCTTACCTCCCTGCGCTTCCCCTCTTTTCCCCCCATGGGGCTTTTTCTGCTGAGCTTCCCTGCTTTGGGTTTGGCTCTTAATCCTGTTGGAGGAGTTGCATAGCTCAGCTTTTTAACATTTCTGCCCTCGTCCGCCCCGCCCCCCCTTTGAAACTCACTTTCTCTGCTTTCTCTCACTCTCCCCACTCTTCTCTCAATATACATAATTAGATTTCTGCTGTGACACAAGGACTTGAGCTTTGGGCTTATTTTAAATCCCCCTCCCAACAAAACAAAACGCCAAGAGAGGACAGACTGCTGATGTGAACTTCTACAGACTGCCCACTTAAAAACATTCCTGTGAGAGCCACAGCTTTATAATTTATAAGGACGGACAAGTGTAATTGTCCCTTTATTATAAGACACAGAGACAGTTGTGAAATACACTGTGGGGGTGAAGTGGTGCTCTGGATGAATTTTGTGGTTTTTCATTCATCATTTGATCTGGTGAATATTCTTCCCCCGTTTTTTTCTTCCTGTTCCTTTTAGTTTTTCCTTATTTGACCCTGAAACTTTGCTCTGCACACATCCCAGAGGACACAACAATGCCTGTTGGGAAAGACAAATTACTCTCCGTGTGAGTCAGGGGGACAAACATCAGCTTCCTGACGGCTCTCTACGGGAGCACAGGTGTGGCGGGGATGCACAGACAGTGACGACACACGACCTTTCACCTGGGAGATCAAAGCGGGACATGGGGTTTTTACACGGACACTTAGTGGTGAAGAATGACCCGGTACTCTTCTACACATGACTTGTGACCTCAGGCTGACGGATGGGACAGACAAAGGGGGAGTAGTAGGTTTAAAAAAAAGAAAAAGTATATGATCAGGAGGGAGATAATCCCAATGAAAACTACCATAAAAGTGACTGGTTAGAAACTTAAAATCAGGATTTCTGCTTTAGCCCGCTGGTATCACCATAACCTTACTACTGAGGAATGTTGAGTCACTATCAACAAAGGAGTAAGCACCATAACTTTAATCACAAGCCTACATGCATGGATGGTGCCTGTGAGCTTTAGCCCTGTCTGCGGCAGCTCATAAGTTTTCTCGCAGGTTGTGAGTTAGTGTGTGTGTCGCAGGCCTGACATGCTCAGTAACTGATATTGGGAGATCCCATTCATTCCTAAGATATCACACACTCCTGGTTTAAATGCTGCCCCTCGCCACATTCCCCTCCTCCTCCTCCTCCTCCTCCTCCTCCTCCTCCTGTCAGACTCATCGTCTTCCCTCATGACTTCTCATTCGTCTCTTTCTCTTCTTGTAATTTCTTGGAGAATATTAAAGCAGCTTGACCTCTGTTGTCTGGAGAGTGTCGCTCTACTACCACGTGGCAGTCGAGGCTAAATCTGATCTGAGTAGTTAAAGAAACTTATTACATTACTGTCCACGCTTCTCTGTCTGTCCTGCATGGCTGTCTGACTGTGTGTCTCTTGTCAGACTGCCTGTCTATGTGTGCTGGATGCTCTCCATCAGTCTGAGCAGCTCTTAATTGGATTTCCATCAAATTTTATACAGACTACTTTCTGATTTAATTGATTTTTACTGATCTGCTAATAGATGAGATGAGGTTGTTGACTTTTAGTCTCGTTCAATTATGTTGTGCCTGAGCTTGGTTAAAACTAACAATACGTGTTTATCTCGCCTGGATTAATGTCTGAAAAAAGGATCAGTTGTTGGGATTTGCAAAGAAATATGTGATCTAACCTCACCTAGCTGGTAATTGAACTTGTGCTCAGGTTGAAAACGACAACATTACTGAAAAATGACAAGCAAATCCAAGGAAGGAATTATTAAAATTTGGACAAGATGAGATGATAAGAATCCTAAAAGAAATCCTGCAGTCCAACAACATCTCTATCTCTTTTGAAAATCCACACACACATGCAGGATAATGATGTCTACAAGCTGAGATACTGTAGTGCAAATCAGATTTCATATCTGGACACAGTACACCAAAACCAATTATGTCTTGGTGGAGGTTGGTGTCCTCTGATCGCTGTCTAGCTAAATCATGTATTTGAGGAAACACTGAGATATTTTGGGAAATAGATTTATTCACTTTCGTGCCTGGAGTTAGTTGAGAGAGTTGATGTGTGACGTTACAGCAGTACAGCACAAAGACTGGACCACATTATATCTCACCTGGTTAATCTTGTGTGTGAAACTAAATACATTTTGGTACCTTTGAATAGAGTCATGCTCTTTGGCTGTAGGTCCAGATATGGAAGTGATGTTATTCTCCTCATCCAGGAAAGTACAATTGTGCAGCATTGAACATAGACTTTTGCAAACGTGTCAAACTCCAAACTGTACATTTACACCATAATGTTTTTAGTGTTTTTTCTATATAACCATTGAAAACTTAATTGCACTACACGTTGCTCCCCTGTCCTGAGGCAGAGCAGCGAAAAAGACAGAGCAGGTGTAATAACAGTGTTGTTATCTCCATGTCTCGCTGTTTATGTGCTCAATGAGCGAGAAAGGAATCACATTCATGCTTAATCTTGTACATCCACCGTGGGCTTTCATGTGTGCTTGTTAGGTCTGTGTGTGTGTGTATGTGGGCATGTGTGCCTCCAGGCTGTAGAGCAGAGTTTGAAGTGTAAATACCTCGGGATCAAGACTGGTCACCGATCGACTCCACTGATGTCTGAACCTTCAATTAGAGACTAGAGAGAGGAGGGACGTTTAAGGATCTGAAGCTGTCTGCTGATGCCGTCGTTGGCTGTGAGAAGCAAGACAGTCGTGTACTGACTGTGGGATAACCTAGCTCTTGCTCCTGGTCCTCCAGAGGGATATGTGGCACTTTTCCACTGGTACTTACTCGCCTTGCCTCGGTTTGTGGAGCGTTTCCACTGGCAAAAAGTACCTGAAACTTGGTACCTGGTATGACTTTTTAGTACCTCCTCTTGTGTGGTTCCAAAACTACCTGGTAGGAGGAGGTACTAAAATCTTATTGGTCGGAATAGTCACTGCGTCATTGCATCATCACTGCACTGCATGGAAACACTTGTACCTCCAAGCTGACAGTCTGCATGGTAATATGGAGAATAACAAGTTTCTACAGTGTGGGGAAAACTACTAAACAGATCGGTTCAATCTACAATAACAACGCTTTGGTGCAACATTATAATCTTAGTTTAAAAACATCAGCTGAAGAAAATGTGAGCTCTGAACGCCTGGTTGGTCAAACAGCTGACCAAGGCTGTAGTGAGAGCTTATATCTCCAAACAAGCCAGAGCAAGTTTTTAACCAGGCTCTAACTTGATGAATTAACAACATATTTGAAGTAAAAACAACTAATTTCTCTGTTGAAACAATCTTCAAGCTGCTTTCTGTGACATCACAACAGAAGAATTATGAAGATTACTTCATCAACTTCCTCCTCCATCACCTCATGACCAGCTACACAGAAGAGGGACTATTCAGTATTAGTGGAAAAGCGCCAATAGTCGCCTTTAATTAGCGTGAATTATGACTAAAAGTAACTTCATTTGGTATTAAACTCAGGAACCAATGGCAGCGAGCTCCAAATCAATCTGTGTCCACCTTTTGCTACTTGATCCATCTTCCTTCCCCACACTCTTAATCCGCTTGCTGCTGAAGATCAGTGTTTTGCTTCCAGCAGGAAATCTCTCTAAGTGGTGCGCTGCTGGTTTTGGTGGCGAGCTAGAAAGTGAGGTGTCCTCCCATCATGTAAA
>OOFC01002110.1:11139-26296 GCA_900323345.1 Pseudochromis fuscus | reverse complement strand
ATCAGTTTCAAAAAAAAAGCAAAAAAAAAAAAAAAAAAAAAAACCCACAGAATAAGTATGTACAAAAGGAACTTGCCGTGGTGATCCAAAGCGCTTAGCATTTAGATGACAGCTGCACAGGGCAGGCCTTGTTTGCAGGGGCTGGAGTGGAGCAGTATATGTGGCCCGGAGGCCGGATCTGTTCCAACTGTGCCCTGGCAAGAAAACGTTCAGCCCAGTCAGCCTCGACAGCTTGGATATTCACAGGGGGCGATGGAAAACTGGAGGGCTGCAGCACCATGTCGGAGTTGGGGGAGCTTGTAGAAGGAGGGGCAGGGGCGATGAGTCAGGAACAAGGTGTTTTATATTATTTTGGTACCGCAAGGACATGGCATTTACCGTGTTCGATGAACAAACCCAAACCTGGTGATGAGGACCTCGTGGCTGTTTTGATTGAGTTTATCATCTAGCAGGTGTGTCTGGAGGGAGTAGCAGCATTTTACCAATTTTTACACATTCTGAACATGTTCTTATACATTGCCACTGCAACACCTTGCATTGGTGATTAGTTTTTCTGTGCGGTGATAAATGTATAATTAAATGTCAGACTTTAAAAACCCAACAAGAATGACTGTCCAAGGCTCATGATTAAAAAATAAAAACACCACTACCTTGAGGTTTTTATACATACACGTTATTCTCACTAGGACCTTACGATAGCAGTGAGCTTCCAATTATATGACACATTGTCATCTCACAAACCACAGAGACAATTTCAACAGATCACAGGTGTTAAAAGTAAGGATCATCACTTTGATTTTGCATGACAAATACGTTTTTCACTCTCATCTCTGGGGATGCATAGTTAAATTCTGAGTCATTCTGAATATCATAGAAGGGACTTTTGATGTTGGACAGCTTTCTCCTCACTTGATTAACCTGAACCAACTTCAAAAGTGCCACAGTTTGGGTATCGCCATCAGCAATATTCTAAACAAACGTGGAGCCGTTTTTAAAACAATATTTTCTAAGAGGTTCCTTTTTGAAATATTATGTGTCAAAAGCATTACTATGCATTAAAAGGTTTTGTTTACCTATTTTTGTAATATACTTCAAAGAAACACATCTGAAATGGTAAACTAAAGGCATATCTCACACAAGAAGAACACAGACCAAGATTATTGCATTGATTACAAAGTATGTAAAAGTAATGCAGTGGATAAAAGATTAGTGATGCATAGGGAGAAATGAACCTATAGGCCCCACCCACACCATTAAAAAAAAAAAGACAACAAAACACAAGATAAGCAAAAAAAAACAACAATTTGTTTGTTCTTTTGCATTTTAAATCATTCTTCTCCAAGTATTTCTTTGCTCCGGGGTTATGCCAAGGCAAAGCCTCATGGGAGGAATGATTGACACCTCCTAATCCTCATGGATACCAAAAAGCATGTCATTACCATGACATTTACACCATCCTTTGGGATGTGAGTGAACAACAAAGAGAAAAAAACAGTGAAAACTCCAAAAATAGGAGGGGAATGTTTAATGTGCTGTATTTTGGGTCACAACTGTAGCTTAAGTACTTTGAACAAAGGCGTCTTTCCACCCAAGTTCTATTAATTCAGCATAACCACCTGGGGTAGCCTACATTTCAAATGAGCCATATTTTGTTTATCTGTAACACCAGCGGGCAGGCTGGCAGACATGCAGTACTGGAGGAAATGTGATGGAAAGTAGAGCACAAGAGTTATGACCTAAGCAAACAGCTGATTATGGAAAAGATGAGGGAAAAAGAGGACTCGTCTGTCAAGCTAAGCACTCCACAGATGGACAAGTGTAGCACCCTAAGAAACCAGCAAGTCCTGAGGCTTTGTGGCAGCTTTGGGATTTAAGAGCCACCACAGAAACTGTTTGGAAGGAAGAGATGAACAGTGGGTAAATCCCAATATATCACATCCAATTACATATTAATACTGCCACCTTTTTATTTGTGAGTGAGTCATGGTGACTGTAGTTTATCTACTCTTGAACGTGAACACAAGAAGTTTTTACAAGTGTCTGTATAAAACTATTATAGTTGTAGTTAATTACTAGGGATATTTAGTCGTTGGGCATCACAGCAGGTGTAATCACTTAATAAACAAGCACAGAAATTTACTGTTTTGCAAATAAAATTTAAAGAGTATAACTTATCCCGACTTGTAGGTCAAGACTTGACTTATAATTGGACCATTGTTTCCTGACACAAACAAACAGCGGTGGCCATTTACTAGCCAGCAATGTTCCACTTCTATGAGCACAATAACAAAAACCTGTTTTCATTGGTGTTCTGTGGCACTTGGTGTCTGAGCCTTAGCTGGGTATGTCCCAGGTGAGATGGGCAACTATCTGCTGGGTAGCAGATCTGCTGCCTCAGTGCCTTCCCTCTGCTCTGTGCACCCAATCTGCTCAGTCCTTTCCCCAGAGCTACCTACCACTCCTTTACTTCTGCTCTTGGACTGACAGCCAAACAATAGGAGTCAGGACTGCCTTAACGAGTAGAAAGAGGAGGCTCGACTAATTAGTGACACCCCACACCATCGCATCCAACCCCTCCTGATAACTCCGAATAGTGTGATATAGCTTGGCAAGACCTGGGACTGTTGTGCCTGTTGTGAGAGAAGTAAGGGCTGGAAGTTGTTTTTTTTTCTGGCTGCTGGCCAATGGGGGACCATCGTAATTGCCCAAATCCCACTGTGGCAAGTGAAGACAAAGACTGCGAGGGAGGCGCAAGCCAAGGAAAGTGAGAAAATGCTGGGGCCAAGTGTGGGAATGAAAGTCTAGCACTAAAAAAATGAAGATCGAGAAAGAGGAGACAGATAGAAGCTTAGAAAAATGAGGTACAAAAGATAAATGTCTGTAGGAACATTACAAAAACACTGTATGACATGCAGGACTGGTGATCCAGAAAATAGCCAGAGCCTAAGGACTCTTCTCTGTGCAAAATTGCCACGAGAACAGAGAAAACTGGACAAAGTATTGGGAATGTAAGTGAAAATAAAATGACCTCGGGTGCTACTCACTAGGGAGAGGCCGACAGGGGTGCAGCGAGCGTCTTGGCTGTTGGAGTGGAACAGAGTTGGGTGCAGCAGCGGCTGCACAGTGGGCGCTCACTGGACACTTCAATCACAGGCAGCCGGAGCCCCAGGCGAACTTGGCCAATTAGCCGCACACTGCCGCTGACCCCCAGCTTCATTAAGGGCCTGGGCTCTGGATAAGGGGAGAAAGGAGAGGAGGTGCAAAGGATTAGGGGGTGAGAGAGTAAACTGTCAGCACCAGCCAGGTTTGAAAAGACACACACACGCATTTGCACAGACACACATGCTAGAGGTGAGGCTCAAGGTTACAGATAAACACAATCAACTGTGAGAGCACCCTATTCCACACGTGCACGGTGGCCAAATCACGCTCCCATGTCCCTGTGGATTTACACCCATAGCAAAAGGTGGTGGTAGGGGGTGAGATCCACAGAGGCCAGAGGGCACAGATCTCCCCTCTGTCCCACACTGCTGCAGTGACAGCAACAGGTGTGGTGGCCAGCAGACATGCAATTACCAGGCTGAGAATCTGCTCTTTGTGACAGAGACAACAGCAGATCAGAAGGAAGATCAGAGCTAGAGGGGAAGAGAAGAGGAGTGAGGTGGGAGGAGAGGGGAGAGATGAGGAGGAGGAGAGAAAGATACGGACTACTGAAAGTCCCTAGAGGGGAGGAAGCGAGATGGAGAGAGATTTCCAGTCATCTCTTTTCATCACAAATCCCTCACTGGCAGAGTGAAAAAAAAAACAGATCAAAAACCAACACATACAGTAGCTATGACACACCTGTTGTTCTGCAGTAGGAATATATATTTTACACATTTTATTGGTCTGGAGAGACCTCACACGAGTGTGCACAACACTGAGACAAAAACAAAAAACATCCCCGTTCAATTCAGAATGGGCGGAGCTGTTTGAGGTGCTTTGGGACAGGTTGCGCTCAATGAGCCCTGACAGCAAGACTGTTTGGTGTATGCGTGTGTTTGTCTGCATTACAAGTGTGTACATCCACAGGGACCTCTGCTTGCATCAGCCTGGTGATGGAAAGCTCAGTGGTGCTCCGGAGTGGGGGTAGCAGCTTCACAAGCGCGTTCCCTCATTTTCTCTGCTCTCCCTCTCAGATTACGGACCTTCGATCAGGCTAAAGTAATGTTTGTGAGCTTTGCCGCCAGTGTAGCAATAACTGCTGTCAGAAAGCTTGCATGCTTGGGTGGAGAGGAGATACTGGCCCTTTATTTAAAACAAGCCAAGGAGAAAAGATCAATGGCCCAATTCAGCCCATGAATTGGAGGGAAAAGTTCACAAACATAGTGGGAGATTATGAGAGGGAGATATATGTGTGGATGGGGGGAGAGGAGAGCGAAGGGGCATCTAGCTCATCTGGGTGCTAGTGGCTTATTGATCGGTGGAGACACACAGCTCCCAGCCATTCATCACAGGCCACTCTCAGGCCCTTAGATAACTCCTATGATAGTGCCCTGCTGCTGAGCAGCTGCAACTGGCCACATCCATTATCCTTCAAAGTAAGCCCGCTAGCCTGGGAACAGGCGTGGAGGGGCTGCTGGGTGACAAGCTGGAGGGAGGGCTAGAATGGAAATAGAAAAGACCAGGCCTGTGGATAGGAGCCCATGGCTGAGGACACTGTATATACAAAGGCAGGAGCCGGGGTTGAAGGGCCGGGGTTTTATGAGAAATGGTGCTCTGACAGCCACAACAGAGATGAGAAACTGTCTGTTTGCACCAGTAGGAGGGAAAAAATGTGACAGCGCTATTGTTTCCATTTCTTGGCCAAACAGTATTAGCAAAGCTGTTTTAGAGCAGATAGCAGACAAACCATCCAAGCGACAGGCAGCTCTGAAAACTGCTGAGTGGCTCTGTATGTATGTGTGTGTGTAAAAAGAAGTCCCAGATTGGGCAGGTGGGATCAGCCATAATGAGCCATGCAGGGAGAGAGGAGAGGAAGCGAGGGCAAAAAAAAAAAAAAAAAAAAAAGGGGGGCAAAGAGTGAGGGAGAAAGACAGAGTGAGACTGATGGGGACGGGCTCAAAGCCAGAGACAAGGCCCCAAAAGAGCAATTACAGGAGCTCTAGAGAAGGTGTGGGCCCAGCCCCAAGGCATAGTTTCAAACAGCACAAAGCTCTGCCAGACATGTCCTCACAAAGACTCAAAAGCACACTCACACATACACTCACGAGCCTTAATCTAAGAGAAACTTCTGATGAACAGAAGGGAAAGGAGAAAATAGGAGATCGAAAGTCAAAATGGAAAAGAAGCATGAGGTGGGATAATGTTTGGGGTCGTACCAATCCACAGCATCATCATGCTACACTGCTCCACATGTTTTCCTAGCAGCATTCTGTTCTGGTTGAAACTTGTTCCCTTAACAACACGGCCTGAAACAAAAGCTCAAACTCCAGGGCTGAGGTCAGAGCGCGCAAAACTTTCAAGTCGATTGTGTTTCGTGTGGTGAGTGCAAAACAACACTGAAAAGTCTGGACAGCCTCACACCATGGTGCCTGTCACAAATACGAGTCCGAAATAGTTTCTGAAGGCAACAGTTCACCCGCCTCCACCTCACCCACCTCACCCACCTCCACCACTTAAAGGAGAAAGACAAGCTGGAAAGAACAAGCATGAATGATGGGAGAAAAAGAAAGAGAGAGATGTGCAAACAGATAAGAGGGAGGGGAAATTAAATTAAGAGAAAAGTTCTCGCGCAACGGTATGCACCATTGATTTCCTATTCTCTTGGAAACATTTAATGAGCTTAAATAGGAGCCTCGTTTGACACTGCCACAGTGACTCGGAGGAGCCTCCCAGTGAGAGGAAATCGTTCAGCGGCTGTGACGGCTACCGGAGGGGGGTGGAAGATGGAGAGAAGATGGGGGGAGGGAGTGAATGTTTTAATGCCAAAGCAAGAGACGTGAGCAAGACAGATGTTGGATTATGCTCGGGAAATGGTCCATGGGTAGCATTACTTTGCATAGTTCTCAATGAGGAGGGGGAAAAAAAATGAAGGAGATTACTGGAACAGGGGCAGATGTTGGAGGAGGCTAAAGGTTGTCTAGCGTCAACCAAGCTGCCTAGTTATGTAGGTGCTTACTCACAACAGGCACTCATTATAGCCCAACAATGTCCAAACTGATTGACAGTTACTGCTCTTCTGCAGCGTTTCACCTCATTACTTCTTGGACGACCTCCCTGCGAGGCATTCAAGAGATGCAATTGCTTAGGCGGCCATCTTGTTTTTCTACCCTCCTTTGCTCGCTTTTCTCCGTCTATCGGCAGGAGAACTATTGTCACTTCAGAGAGCAAAGTCCAGAGGCGCTTCACTGCACTTTGCCGCTGATGAGGGCCCCACTGGGAACCATGAGTAGCCGCTTTATGAAGCTGTCTGGCAGAGTGAATGCACTCAGCGTCCCGCCACCTTTTGCAGGCAATCATGATAATAAGAGTGTGGAGTCAGGCATGGCTGTACACTCGCGCCACAGGAGGGCTCCTCCTCACCAACTGCTGGGTGTGGTAGTGTATGCCAGTGCGTTCAACAATGCTCTAAATCCAAACTCAAAATAAGAACTTTACTGTCCTGCCCTGGAGTCTAAGGTTGCACTGTAAACAATCAGGGTAAACATGTCAAAAGCAAGCCAACACAAAATGCAGGACTGAATTAAAGCGTGTTGATCCAAAAGTTGGGCTAACTTGAGATGTATCAAGAAGTTTGACGGATTGTCTCTTGTTTGATCTATAATAATAATAATAATAATATTTAATTGATGCAAAAAATAATCAATAGACTAATTAGCTTTTGCAGAATCAAATCTAGATTTTACTGGGTTATAATCCAGCCCCAAAGTTTGCCAGTATATAAGAGAAATACACCATGCTATACATACATTTACGAGGATTGAAGCGGTCCTGTATGTTCTTCAGACTAATGCATTTTATGACTTTTTATGTAGGCATGTGCTTATGTGTGTGTAAACATGCTAATGAGTAATTGCTGCCATTAGGTAGTTAAGCATAAATATTTCAGCTGCCTGCTTATGCTTTTAGCTCAAACATGTTTTCTGGTTTATAGCAGCTTGGCTTTCCACGAGAGTCTGTTTCTTATATTAGCAGGTCAGAAATGAGTTCTTTGCTTTGTGACCTCATTTTTCTCCTGAATTTTGGCTCAATTCACCAGGGGAGCAGCTGGTTTGTACCACCTTTGAGTATCTGTCCAGACAGATGCATAGTAAGCAGCGCTGCAGCCACTGTGGGTGTTTTGCACAACTGGCAGCAGTGCTGAGGCTACGTTTCGCTGGGCTATCATGTGTGACTTGCAGCAAAAGTTGTGCTGAGGGAGATTTTTTTTTTTTTTTTTTATGAAAATTAATCTCGGGCTCAGGTGATCCTCTGGTGATTAATTACGGTAAAAAGAAAAACAGTCCACATGAGTGTGTGTTTCCCTCTGTAAAACTGCAGCAGAAACACACACACATGTGCACTTCAGAAAAGCCGGGCTGCACTTCCTTGGACGGCTTTCTCCAGTGTCCCCTGCTGTCATTTCCACTGTTCTTGCTCAACATCATACCAGCAAGTGACAATCTTTCACCAGAAACTGCCTGTGTGCTCCATAGTAATCCATAGGTCATCATCTATAGGACACTGTGGACCATTCTCTAAATCATTTACACTGGCCTATATATAGCCTGTGGAGAAAAGGTCATTATTGAAACAGAAAGCTATATTTCATAATTGCACTACCACGCTTCTATCCCCTCACTGAAATTGGCTCTCCAGAATATATTCCCTCTCACTCTTTTCCATCTCTCTTTATCTCCCTCTCTTGTCTGTTAGAGAGGGCGATTTTGACAGGCTGACTGTCTCTCCTGATGCAATAACCACCCTCCATTTGTATCTGAGGAGGGTGCATTAACGAGACAGCGTAATCAGCCCGCACAGGAAAGCCAGCAAGCCTCACCAACCGACTGCTTTTTACCACTCTAAGCTATAACAGCTCACCATTAGGCCACAATTAGCACAGCTCAGTCGGGGAAAAATAACCCCTCAAAAAGACCTTTGGGCAACAGAGCAGATGCGAGAAACAAGACTTTTGTCCAAGTCCATTGTTGCAATAAACACTCAGGAGAGTCTTATTTGATTATACTTGATGGCTAAGGCAGGGGTGTGCAAAAGCAAAAAAATATCTTGTAGTGCCACGGGACAGTGCCAGAATCCAACCTGACACGACTGACATGTTACAGTGGAAGATTTTCAGAATAAGGACTCAGACGGAAAAGGCTTATCGCCAGACACTTCAGACAGTGCATAATTCATCTAAGAAGGAAGCAGGCAAAATAGAAAATGAAAAGAAAAACATTTGGAAGTGCTGCCTTATCATAAGTGCATTCGCTTTCCAAAACAGGGAGGTGAGTTTTGTTGAAGTACCCCCGTGGTGAAGGTGCACTCCAGGTGAATGTGTTCATCCAGCGGAGGATGGAGTCGCACAAGCCTGCAAAAGCTAAGTTCAGTGCGCACAAACACATTCTCTCCCTTGGGGCTTTGGAACAATAAAGAGAAATGCGTGTCCCTGTGGTCATTTGTGGCATGCTGGCAGTGGGCAGACACAGATAAGAGTTTGGATCGGTGGAGGCTGACACGCTGTGATTATCTCCCGCTGCTGGAATTGACCGTCCATCAATCTAGACGACCAAGAAGCCCGGGGCCGGCAGACTCAATTGTTGTCTGAAACGAGATTTTTATGATTCAATGACCTCGGAAAAAATGAAAAAAAAAAAAAAAGTGTCAAGTGTTTCAAATGTGTTGTCATGCTAGCACATTTGTCCATCGTGATTCAGATTTCACAAATACTCATCGACTGCTGAAGTCTCAGAGGTGCAATCACGAGCACATATGTTCTCGCACACACTCAGCGCCGACCACCTGACTTTCGATGCCTCCCTCTCAAGTCTCAGTCTGCCTTCCTGGCTCCCTCACCACCTTTTCCCCCTCACCTCATGCTGCGCGTTCTGGACTCCAAACCAAGTCCATACGCCGGACTCGGCCACAGGAAAGACGGAGGGAGTGATGGAGTGACGAAAGAGAGAAGTGGAGAAAGAAAGAGTGTGTCAAGAAGCACATTTTTTTCTGCTGAGAGCCATCTGGAAGTGGAAAGGTAGATAAACAATGACGTGAGCCGCATCCCATCGCCTTCCTAAAGCCTGAACAGACACACACTCGCCACAATACATGAGCGCCATTGCCACCGATCCCGTGCCGCGTGCCAAGCATTGTCAGGGATTGGGTCTTATCAATCGTTGGCCAGATACTGAGCAGAAGCGTGAGGCAAACAAAAGGAAGGGGAGAGAACAAAAATGGAGGGGAGCTACAAGCGACAATGAGAAACACAAATGAGAAGATGGCTGGGAGCCACCCGTCCACACGGCCTGGACCAGCTCTATTTAATCTGGTCAAGTCCGCCCCAAAATCAAAGCAATCTCCCCCAGTGAGCTGACAGAGGAAGGAATCAGACAGCCAATCCCACCCAAAAAGGAAGTTGTGGTGGAATTGAATGAGGCGATATGGGGCTATAGCATTGTGAGAGGAATGCAGACTATTACAGCTGAGGAACTCTCCTTTATTTAAAAAAAAAAAAAAAAAAAGTCAATTTGCATTCAGTCAACTTGCAAGAGGAGCTCGAGGGCAACGTTAGCTGCTGCTCCTGCTGCTTTTGAATTCCTCACCATATTTTTTTTAGGCCCTTCTGGCATGCAATATATTACAGTAGTAGAAGAAATCTTTATTATCCCTTATGGGGAAGTTGTCCTTGTAGTGAGTCAGAGATAATAACAAAAACAATATACATGGAAAAACCAAAGCGCAGAAGTTGAACACTGATGAAGAGCAACAGCTGGAGCAACAGCCGCCGGGATGCTCCCTGTGGGTATTGCGCCTCCTGAGACCACACTGTCCTGAAAGAGCGCTTAGCTAGACTTGAGTATAACTAGAGTGAGACATACAAAGACCACAGTGGGCATGACATGAAGAAAGAGGGCCAAAATGAAGAGAGTTTGACAGCTATCCCTCGGGCAGCAAGAGGAGCTGCACCTGTATGCACCTCAACTATGCTCAGTTTAGTTTCTGTCTCTTCAGACTCCCCGCCCACTCAAACACACACACAGCAGTCTGTTCAGCTCTGCTGGCACTGGCTGAACAACAGGAGGGAGGGATCAGGTGGCTGGGGCAAGTAGACGGAAAGAGAAGAACTGGGAGGGGGCTGACAAATGAGTCTCGTCAGGTAACATTTGCAGATGTGACGGGATGGAGGGGAAGAAGAGGTAGGAGATAGGTTAAGGGAGGGGAGGGTGTCTGTCAGCTCATATTGGTTCATCAGCGAAAACCTCCTGCCCTGATTAGAAACCACTGCAGTCAGGAAAGAGAAAGACAGAAGAGTGGGTCTGTTTGCTCCAGAGGACCGCTTACTGATTCTGATTGAGGAGACAAGGAAACATAGCCTCCGTCTCTCTCTGGCTGGGATACTTCTCACTGAGACGGCTCTGTGAAGCAGCAGGGGCAAGGCAGAAAAAGCACCTTGGAAATTTGGGTCAGACACATGACATATTAGTGTAATGACTGACGAAAAAAAGAGAAAAGTGAGAAGAGACCAAAGGGGAAAATAAACGACGAAGATGACTGAAAGAGATCCCAAATAAGCACAGCGGAGATAATTTGTGTTTCAACATGCCCCAGCATGTAGAAAACAGGAACTTCTTCACAACCAGCTTCAGAAAATGAAAAGAACATAATCACTTTAAAGTGATTTTGGCTGAATGAATGTGCGATGCTTCAGCTGTATTCAGACCTTGATAAATGCCCACTGTCTAGGCTGTTATTAAACACCAGAGAGACTGGTCGGTCCCCGTGCCAGCCAAAACTAATTAAAACCAAGCAGATGTGTCTGGACAGTGGTGAACCACACACTCGCAGTCTTACACACTTGTATGCATGCATGCGCGCATGCACACACACACACACGCACAAGCTCTAAATGGGCTGTTAACCATGTCCACAGTGTAATCAGTGCCAGCTGATGAGCCGTCACCCAGTTAACTAGACCAGGTGAACACAAACAAAAGCATCTCAGCTTCAGTTTCTAACTTTTAGTATTTGACTTCGGAAACTTTTTGTCAGCCAGCGGCCAGAGAGAGAAAAACGCCTTTCCCCCTGGTGCCTTATTATCCTCACCAACACCAGGCAACACGTTTCTTTTCTGTATTCCCTACCTTCTCTGCTGCAGGTGATGATGAGAGTTAGAGCTAACAGCAACCAATTAATCTTTCATGGTGCACGTGTTCTTGCTTTTGTTAGGTCTGCTTCGTGAGTTGTATGAGACTGCAGCTGTACAATAGAGGGCTGGTGACGCTTTCATCCTCCTCCTTTTCCTCCTCTCCACTTTTCATTCTCATACTTTGTGAGCAAACAGCTGGGCTTTTTTTTGCAAAAGCTATCATTACAGCAGCCTACAGGCATGAGAGCAGCACTCCAAATTGCTGATGGAGGCCCAGCTAGCCGAGTCAGAGCTTGAGATGAGATTGCACTGGGAGTGAGTGAGTGTGTGTGTGTGTGTGTGTGTGTGTGTGTGTGTGTGTGTGTGTGTGTGTGTGTGTGTGTGTGTGGAGGGTGGGGGTGAGGATTAGAGGGGGTGCACCTATTAGATGATAAACACACACAGTCACACATCCATGCTCACATGCACGTACAGAAGCACATGATGTGAAGCAATGCAAGCACCCGTGTTTCATCTTCATTTGGGCTGTCAGTTTCATCCTCTTGTAATCAAACCTATCTTAGGTCACATCCACACGCCAGCGGCTCCCTCACAGTCACTCAAAGACACACATGCACACAGTGGTGACTAATCACCCATCTGGAGCAGCCATTCCCAGGTCTGGATGACAAAGTGCTCATGCCCACAAATATAGGCTAATGCCCTTCTCGACAAAAGGCTTAAGCGACATTACAACCAAACAGACAGGTCTGTGGAGGGGGAGGGGTGGCTTATGACCTGGCTCAGACAAGCATGGACAGGGGAGGAAGCAAGTGACATCACAGATAAGGGTGATGTACTTAGGCTAGCTGCTAGTGGCTACACGCAGCTGACAAGCCTGTACGTGCACTTGATTTCAATAGCAGCTCCCAGAGTCAAGGGCAGGGAGAGGGCAGAGCCAAAACAGTAGGAAAAGCCATTTCGATGTGACTAGGCCAGTTTGTGAAGTGAAAAATCCGGTGTGGCTTACCCACGGGGCTTTGCTGAAACCCTCTCGTCGCTAAATATTAGCGTGTTAGCAGTGGCAGGTGCTAGCCATCCCCTCTCGGAGCAGTCCATGGGTTAGGGCTTATCCTCCAAATGCCTTCCACCACTGTGGAAAGCTGTTTCCCCAGCAGAAGCAGGCTACTGGCTGGCATGATCCAGGTAAGTCTCCAGGTTGTGAGAGGGGCCTGATGCAACCGAAGCCAGGTTCAGAATGTGGGATAAGGTTGGATCAGAGCCAAGAACCATTAGCAGGCTGTGTGTCTGACACAACGGGCAGAGCACGACATTTTCAAAGATGTAGAAGGACCTGAACAGAGCCGTGGTGAGGAGTGCTAGGCAGCTGTTTCATTCAGGCCTTCTGATAACAACCTCCAGCCCAGATTGGCTGCTGCAAACAGGAGCAGGGGACCACGAGGCCGCCCGAATACAAATCATTTCTTCGATAGTCTACACTGAGCTAAGCTAAAAACTTGTGAGCTGGCATTCTCTCATTCACTTCTTAGCTGATCAAGCCTCTTGTGGTTCAATGTGTGCTGCTGCAAAGAATTTTAATGTACTAGCGGGCATTTAGATTAATGTGCATCCTTACAAAAGAGCATATGACAGTATGGTTAATAAGCAGAAAACACTTTAGCTATCGGGAAGAGCCAGCAGTATGAGCAGACAAAGATCTAGCTAATGGCCCAAGCCATATCATTTACCATAAAGCCCCTAGCCAGATGCAGGATCACAGACTGGCTCCAAAGAGAGAGAAGAAGGGACACTTTCATTACTCAAGAGATAACGTCCTAGGAATACTTTCTACGGGATGAGTTTTTGCTTTCAATCCCCACTGTGAATAAGCACACAATTAGAGCATCAATTATGAGCGTGGGAAATGAAAACTCAGGTTATTCAAATCTCTTTTTCCACTTACTGCTTGGAAATAACTCCCAAACAAAGCTTATGGGCAATGTTACTAACAGATGGAGGCACAGGCACTTAACCCCGACAGCACAGTCCTCTCATTCTGTTTTGGGTTTTGGAAAAAAAAAAAAAATCTTGGCAATGTGACTCTCATTTCAATTATAAATCAGGGGAACAAACAAGTGATTTAAAAATACTGGCGAGAAACCATCTGGCTTTGAGTGTTGCTTGATCTTAGCAATCAGTCACAGATTCAAGTAGACTGTGGTCTGCTGGCTCACCTGTAACACACTGACCATTACAATCACTAAAAACAACAAGCTTTTACATCTGTGACTGTGGCTCAGTCCCATTAAAAACCCATCACACCCACTACAGCCACGCTACACTTACTGCGCACAAAACCCATTGCTATAATTGGTTCCACTGCACCCTTTACCCACTCTGGACGGGCCAACCAGCAAATGCAAAATACTCTGCAGTAACTGGAAAAGAATACATATCCCAGTCATGTTTCATTGACAATCAAGCTGGCCAAATTATTTCCAAACCTGGGGGAAAAGTGAAAACACGAAGATTGTTTCAATCATACGAGAAAGAAATCAAGGCGAAAACATGAGGCGAAACCAAACGTTTGTTGAAGGCTAAGGCTGATGGCATGCCTCCAGATGAGAACACACTCCATCACACCACACAAACAGACAGAGAGGTGCGGTTGTAAAGTAGATCTGTTGTTTCACGGCGACCGCAGTGAGGGCCACAACCATGTCATTACCCCAGCCAGAGAAGAAGAGGAACCCCAGAGCCTGGTATTCACAGGCTCGCGGGGAGAATCGAGAGAGTGTTTGTGTGAGCATGTTTGACAATGAGAGGAAGATAAATAGAAAGCAAGGCGGAAAAAGTGAGACTGTGAATGTGTATGAAGTAGGACTGAATGAAGTATGTGTGCAAAAGAGGTGATTGTGTTCCATCAAGGCTCAGCTCTGGTTTGAGCGAGCATCGTGTAGATGTTTGTCATACCAGAGCAGGGAGCGTGTCTGGACTGGGATGAGACCGAGAGAAAATGTTAGCGGCCCCGAAGGCTCTCTGAATAAAAACAGTGTGTTTCTTTCTTAAGCAGAACACACTCAAGACAGACTCACTGACTGTCACAAAGTCATGCTTTAAGGGAGGAGGGAAGATTAAGACCACTCATTAGAGAGAAAAAAAAAAGTTTAAGAAATGACAAATGGGAGTGGAGAGTAGCAGCTTTGGAAGTTATTTACGAAAAAATATGATTTATAAGCAAAACGTAACTAATTATTGCCAGCAAGAGACAATAGAAAATCACAATCGCTCGTAATTGTTTCTCGGTGTGACATGACTGCAGATAAAGGAAAACTATAATTGATATTCTGAACTGACTTTTGTTAATTAAAGCACTGATTATTCTGCTAAACAGACATCGACAACCAGAGGCACAGCACTGCCCTTTAGAAAAGGCACTTGCACAGTGTTAAACTGAATTCCTTTGAGGCCTTCATTTTTTGGCAGCGCACTGTTGTCTGGGGATCAGGATGTTCATTGATATGTAAACAAACGCAAAAATGGGAGAGCAGTTTTCATACGAGACAATCCCCAAGCCAAACACTTTTATTTGTTTTCGCCAATAAATGTCAAGTTTTATTAATTGATTGAGCCTGAGAGGGACAGAGTCTGGGAAAGACAGAGACACTGGAAGCTATGCCATGGTGTGTGGACTATTGTGATTTCATTCCTTTCTGCTCGCAGGGGAAATAGATGCCAAAACTCAAAAAAATATATTTATTAAAAAGGCCTCAACTCTCATAAACTCTGTATTGCAACAAAAATAAACCTAAAAAAAAAAGATCTAAATCCTTATGTAGGAAAAATGTAGTT
>OOFC01002105.1:1518-24092 GCA_900323345.1 Pseudochromis fuscus | reverse complement strand
CCCTGCACGGGAGCCGCACCACCCCCACCCAGCTGGCTCATCTTCAGCTCCAGGTCCCTGAGGGACAGGTGGAGCTCCTGCAGCTTCTGGCTGGCCACCTCCAGGCTCTGGGGCTGCAGGCTCTCCAGACTCACCTTGATGCCCATGATGAAATGCAGGAGCAGGTTGAGATGCTCGTAGGAACACTGCCGCTCGTGGTCGTGGATCTTCTCCTTCTCCACCTTGGAGTCAAAGAAAGATACAAGCAGGAACATTAAGCTACCAAACAAAAGTCCTGATCCTTGATGATGTGTGATGATGGAGGTGAAACACTGCCACACAAGAAGGAACAGTACGAGCTTACAGCAAAGCAAATCATGAAGATAATGGATATATGCACTATACAAAGTATTCAGACCTGAAACCACACAGGGAAGCAGTTTGACTATAATTAGATAAAAATATGAATCACAAATGTTCACCCTTCACTGACACACTTCTGGAAGTTGCTTATCAAATTGAATGGAGACCAGGCTGATGTAATAATGTATGCATTTATCTGGTGGTTACATATATACTTTAACCTGGATCAGTTTTCAATCAGTGTTACTCACTCCACCTGTCAGTGGTGTAAATGTTATGGCTGATCAGGGTGTTGTTTTCTACTCTCTTTCGTCCAAACTCGTCCATTTTATGTGCGATTATAAAACACGATCGCACCAGACAGTTAGGTGAATACTTTATATCGGCATTGTGAATATACACAAACATGAGCTTCATACTCAACAACACAGGGTTCATATACAGGCATCTGGCAATAACTGCTGAATAATGTAATACCTTGGCATTAATACGTCAACAAGTCAGTAAGAGCCCAGTTTTTCTGATATTTATAGAAGATAAAATCATCTGCCGTTTTATCAGATACAATATTTTTTTGTTTGATTTTGCCAAGTTATTCAATGATCCAGTGGTTATGACATTAGCCAGTGATGCACACACAGCAAATTATGACAAAAATGTCTACTTACAGACGTATCGCAGCCAACAACATGAAATCTGCATGGTGCTTTAAATTTACTGCAGAACTTAATATGGTCCACATACTGCAAAACAAAAAAAATGAAAGAAGCTAATGATCTATAGAGTACGTTGTAAAATTGGATCCCTAGCTCAATGGTCAATGAGATCAATCTAACAGAATTATGAAAACAGATGTATATGTGGAATACCTTTTCTCTGGGGATCTTTTTCTTTGCACAACCCTCACAAATCATCGGGTACTTTGGACAGATTTCATCATGAGCCTGAAAGAAGAAGGAGAGTTAGTTCAAGATGAAAAGGAAGTTGTGCTTGACTTTTACCTGCTTTAACTTCAAATGAATGGACACCCCGGGACATCAGAGGGAGCTTTTTGTAAGATTTAGTTGGATATTGTTGAGGTGTATCTGCTATCTCTCTTTGACTCAGCTAAATTCAAGGTTCAGTCTCTCATTTTTTCCAGTATTTTTGACTCTATCTCAGCCTTCTTCAGAGAACAGAGCCCAATTAGGCGGCCAACAACTGTCTGGAAACTCCCTGAAACTTTAAATAGTGTGTTTCATACTGTATGGGCACTGATGAGAGGTTCTTCATGAAAATACAGTAACTATATGATTGAACTGTTTTTTCAGTTAGTGGCTGTAATTTGTCATTTTAGTTTTTTTAATGTTAAATATTTGATATTTACGCATGTAAAAACAATAAAACTGATAAAACACCATTATTCAACATTTACTAATTTTTTTTGTTGGAAAAACTTGCACAATGATTCCAGATATCTGACAATAAAATGTGGGGAAAAATATATATATTTGTGAATATATAAAAATACAGTAAAACCTGTGAAATAGTGCATAGATAGCAGGTAGGCAGCAAGCTAGTGCTAGCTAATGTTTGTGTTGCCTGGTAACACTCAAGGATGTAGTTACAAATACAACATCCAGTGGAGGTTGTGCGGTTGTAATGGACATGAGCTTGGCTTTGACTGGGTCGAGACGTGCGGAGGTTGGGTCTAAGCTTGGGAATTAAAGCCAGAACTCTTTGACGACGGATGTATAATGTTGCCATGGAGTTGTGCAGGGGACGACAATCTGAGCCCTGTGTTTTCACCCTCGCACTGATAACATGATCCCAGTTAGCTGTTAGCTGCTCCCTGTGCTGTCACTGGATTACTGAGGCACTGAGGGACAATTCAAAAAGCAGATGGTTTTCAGTTCTGCTGAAGTTCTCATGTGATGTAATAGCAGACGAGTTTCTGAGGCTGCTCGTGAGATGAGGCTGAACGCTGTGGGAAAGCTAATAAACAAAGCTTATCACAGATCTTTAATAACATACACCGGCCCTCACACAAATGAACACCTATTTAGCTCTGATATTACAAGATAATATTTATCAGTGGAGCGCAGCACCTGAACACTGCGGGATCAGAGGAGCAGAGAGGAGCCTGACCTTGATGTTCTTCAACAGGAAGGGCTCTTTGCAGTATTTGCAGTTGAGCGTCCGCTCCGGACACTCTCTCTCGTTGTGGCGTTCCTGTTCGTTGGCCCTCATCAGCTCTTTACAGGAGGGACACAGGATGATCATGAAGTCACAGTTGCCCTCGTGGCTGGCCTGCAGGCGAAAAACACAATGTGTGAGGAGGACTGTACATCTGATGTGTAGTCCAGATGTCACTGATGCAATCCAAGTTTTTTTTAATCTAAAACGTCAGCACACTGGCAAAGTGCTGATATGAAATAGTAAAGACAACTTGGGTAAATTATTGGCTGAAAAGAATGAGTTAGAAACTTGAAAACAGAAGAAGAAAAATATGCCAGCAGCATTAGTAGAAGTGTTGTGGACTGGAAGAGTTGAAAGTCGTTGGTATCAGTAGAAATTCAGCTTTCTTACAAACTTCTTTTCCAGAAGTTGCACAGTATCACAGCTAAATGTGAGACTGGTCCTACAAGTTTGTCAGACAACATTTACACAACTGTTGGTAGCACAGTCTGTATACAATAAATAAATGTAACAACAGTGGCACCAATAGATTGTGGACTCGAATGGAATTGTGGAATTGAATTTGGCATTTTGCAATCTTGATCCACCCCCTACACAATAGGGGGTGGACCTGGCTGCAGTTTGGCTCCTGTGACAGCAGGGACATGAGTAACTTGAAGCCTTAATCCAGTTTAAACAGGTGAGTTCGATGAAACTTCAGGCTCTGTCCATTTCATGAACAAGGAAATTATCCCCAGCAGTCAAAACTGTTTCTGTACCAGGTTTGTACCATGTTTATTTATGCTGTGATGCTGGACATGTTAACATGGAGGTCTGTGGGGACCATAGACTGTATCTTATCTTATCTTATCTTATACAGAAATGGACAAAGCAAGAGTTACATCACCTGTTGGTCTGTGGACTCACATTTTGAAGCCAGGAGTTTGGTATTTGAATGTGACCATGTTGGGTTTTTTGGAGTCAGAAGTCACCATATTTGAGCTAGGAGGCGGGTCTGACCCTTGAACCTGAGGACATTGTCCAATGTGTGTGAGACTGGAGTTCAGGTCTGTTCTCATTGGAGACAATGTCAATCAAACTAATCACACCCCTAAATCTTCTTTTTGAAGCCTGATATCTCCTTAATGATGAAATGGTTTTCAGATGGACCATATCACTGAGAAGAAGAGTTGACTTGACTTGTGGAAAACAACATGTTGATTGAGTATTTCAGGATTGAAAATGATCATTTTTTAATTTAAGCTACCTGGACCCAGAGTTTTTTGGAGCCAGCATCTGGCTGTCTGAAGTATTGTACTTTTTTTTTTTTTTTAACTTCCACATTGGTCTCATTTTTGAGTCCCAGTTGCTTTGTCCATTTCTATAGTCAATAGGATCGACTCACTTTTGGAGTCTTAAGTGGGCGTTGGAGGAACTGCAGTTTTCTTGACATCATTTTCCAGACCTGGAGATGACTGCTTGGTATTTACACTTCAGATTGAGCTTCTTTGACCATTGTTCTATTATGTCTGTCATTCCCTGAACATCAGTTTCAGAAAATCTGACAAGTCATGTGCACAAATGATTCATATGTAAACACACATTTGTGTTGATTGTTTGACAGGCATCCAGTCCAGATTTTCTAGGAATATAAAATGTAAGAAATCAAATTTACAGGCATTATATTAGATCGCTAGATTGACGAAGGCTGATCCATGCAGTCTGAACACCACCACCAGAAGAGCTACTGTAGCAGAAACTTTAAGTTTATTAATTCAATCATAAACTTTTGAGATAATGTTTAGCATTAATATATGTATAACACATGGGCCAAGACATGTAAATGAAAATATGATAGAAAAAACTTTTACTTTTGATGGATTACAAATTCAACTGCTGACAAACTGGATCCAATGTTTAACATAAACATGTTTCTGTTCTGGGTGCATTTGTTGTTATTTGAGCTTGTGGGGTTGTGTTCATTTGTTGTTTTTGACGGACATGTTAAATAAGTCCATGACAAAAATAAATTATTCACCTCAAACTCTTTGATAGTTCCCGTCCACGTGCATCCTTCATTGGGACAGACAGCTGCCAGCGCCTCCACCTCCCTCCGAGCTGCATTGTCAGGAAAAGCCTGGATGGAAACAAACGCAGGTTGTTGTCAGTGTTGTCCGGTTTGTGTCTTGGGTTGCGGTCTGTAGAGTCGTGTTACTGTGGTATCAGTGTAGTGAGGGCCAGGACGCTCACAGCTTACTTTTCTCTCCTGGCTCTAATTTCCCAGCACATATGGTCGAAGGAGAACCGGACTATAGCTGCTCCATCTATTGTCGAGACTGCCAACAATTATATTTACAGTTCTTGTAGTGTTGGATCCACACTTAAAACAAACAACGGCTATGACGTTACAGCGCTGACTCCTTTTACATCCAGGAACATTTTGGCCGTCATCACCTGCACGCTAAAAATACCGGACCTGCCTGACTCTACACCTACTGACAAACTGTTTAGTGAACTTCAGCGTACAATGAGGCTAGAAAGCACTTTGAAAGCCAAAAAACTGTCACCGAGGCATAATCAATGTCGGATCTGCACCAAATTGTGTCAGATTGCAGACATCATTATCCTACATGTTTGTGTTGATTTTCAACAAAATCCATTAAGATTTGACAAAGTTATGAAATTTTCCCAAAGACTTGAAACATTTCACTGTTTTCAGTTGTACCATGGACTGTTACAGAATGGACAAAGCTAACATGATGTCAACTGTTGGTTTGTGGACTCAGGACTCAAGCCAGGGGTCTGGCATTTGTACGTCGCCATTTTGGTATCATTGGAAACCAGAGCTGTCCATCAAATCAGCCACGCCCCTAAATCTTCTCTATTTTGAAGCCTAATAGCTCCTTAACATCCTGAGACCCTGCGGCCACATACATGGACATTACATTTTAGATTTTCTACAATGTGTGCTTTCTTAACAAAAAACGGTTGTCCTCGTTTGTGGACACTATCTAATCCTATTGTCTTTGAGGACACCCTATTCTTCCTTCTAGTGGTAGCAACAACACAATACATCAACTAATGTATTATTACTACTACTATTACTTCTCTCTGCTCAAAGACAATGCTTAGTTTTTAGACTTAATAATCCCAAAGAGCTAGGAGAAATTAAACATGCATGGCAAACAAAAACTGGGGTCTCTGGAGGCTACTGATGAAATGATCTTCAGATGATCCACCAGATCACCGAGAAGAAGAGCTGACTTTATCTGATGACATCAGAATGACTTGTAGGAAAAATGGATTGACTGAGCATTTCATGTTTGAAAATGAGGATTTTTATTTGCAGTCAATTGGAGCCAGAGTTCTAGTGGCCATGAGGAGCATTGCACTTTTCTGCACTTCCAGATTGGCTTCGTTTTTGAGACTCAGCTGCTTCATTTATTTCTTTATAGTGCATGGTTTGTATCTACTACTTCCTCCTCCTTCTTCCTCTCCAGCTCATGTGACAGTGTTTTGCTGCCCCCTACTGGTGGTCTTTTGTTAAAACACTCACCCATTATAAGTAATAGGGATATTCTGGAATATCTGCTTACTTCCTTCAAGACAGGTTGCTTTCCTCTGATCCTGTCCCAAATGTAAGCTTTTGTTCTGTAATGTTTCTGTAATGTTGCTAACAGAGGGCTATAAGATGATGGTGAGAACAATCTCATTGGAGAAGGTAAAAATGTACTTACACCACCTTGCTTCAGGATGGAGGTGGGCTCCTCAAACAAGTCTTCTTTGATGCATGCACTGCATTTCTGTGGTCCAGAGCTTAAAGAGAGGAAACGTACATGAATACAGACACTGTGTTTATGTTACCCAACCATCTGTGTCAGACAATATACAGACGTGACATTACTGTCATGTGATCCAAATACCGTTTAAGTTCTAGGAACAGTGGCATCATTTCAACATGAGGTTTTGTCTGAGCTTTTCGACCACACCTCGGAGGGCTGTTTCACTAGAGCAGAATTCAGAAATCCAGGATTGGAGGAAAAGCCAGACTTGACCTCGGGAACTCAGGACATCTTGACTTTATATATTTTTCTATGAAGAGATGTAACACCTAAAGAGATCACAGATTTCCTGATGCTGAAACACAGAAGACACCTGTTGCCTACTTTACAAGCTGCTAACGAAAGCTCACAGACACACCGGTTACAAACTGGAGTGACTGAACAGATAAGGTTACAGGATTAATAAAGCCTGGGTGTTAGCTCGGCTCTTAGCATGGGTGTTAGCCTGGTCAAGAGCAGTTTAGCTCCATAGAATAAATCTCCATGGCAACTTATGAACCACTGCTATCATGAAAGTGAGTCAGGGCTAAACTACATCAGAATTACTGGACAATCCCAGCCGGATCCACTATCTCAGCTGGTGAAACTCATGGTTCGTTGCTAATAAACATGAGATGCAGCTAAAACTCCAATAAAGCTGAACATCTCTGTGTCACACACTTTGATAAAAAATTGTGAATATGAAGTCAGGTCATGAGTCACAAGTAGAGACAACATTCATACATACATTAAACAAACTCCTTTGACAGCAACAACCACAAAGAAGAGCTTTTAGCATAGACTGTTTATAGAATGGAAGAAGCTAACATGACATCATCTGTTTATAGACAGGAGATTGGCATTTGAATGTCACCAGGTTGGTTGTTTGGAGACAGAAGTGACCATGTTTGGATATGAAAGGAGTGAGGAGGCGTGTCTGACCCTTGAACCGGAGGACACTGGACACTGACCATAGCCGTCAACTCTTTGAAGCCTACTATGTACTTAATTTTCAGATGGACCACCAGATCATAGTTCACTTCAACTAATGACATCAGAATGACTTGTGGAAAAAATGTGTTAACTGAGTATGTCAGGATTAAAAATTACCATTTTTCAGTCAACTGGAGCCAGAGATTTTGGAACGAGTATCTAGTGGCCATCAGTAGTATTGCACTTCTGCTTCACTTTTGAGACTCAGTTGCTTCATGCATATCTATATACAGTCTACAGTTGTTGGTGACAGTAAATCTGACCTGCACAACGTTCAGGATTTCAGACCATGTTTTTATTTTATTCCACAGAATCATCCATCAGCCATCAGACTGCTGAACTGTGGGACTTGTAACACTCACACACACATAACATGTACAGCTCTCTCTCTCTTGTATATATGCAAATACTATTTGTGGCACATGTTCCCTCTTCCCTTTCTCCTACTTAACTTAATGGAAGTGCTGAGAGCTCGAAGCACTAAAATTTCACTGCCTTTGATGTACCCGCTGCATCACTGTGCATGTGACATATAGGACACCAATGAGCGTGGCTGCATGAAGGTGATGCTATCAAATAAAAAAAAAAAACCCCACTGCATTCCTAATGAGGCTACTGGGAAAATGTTTTGTCGGAAACTATGTATTGTATTATATAAGAACTTGCAGCACTTCATATGATGTTAAAACTGTGTTGCTGTTGAAGTAACATCGCCCCAAACATGAAGCATGGCAGAGGCAGCACCACGAGCTGAAGGCCCACTGTGAGGAAAAATTAATTTATCAGGGCTTCTTTCGTGATGTCAAGCTGAAGCTCGGGGGTAGTTGGGTCTTGCAGAAGGAAAAATTATCTTAAACATCTGAGTAAATCTGCTACAGAAAGATTTCAAACAAAGTAAACCTGCAGCTTCTAAGAAACAGTAACTCCTAGGAACCCAGACATTAAAAGCACAGACTGGATATACACTCAACAAATATATAAATGCAAAAAATTGAAATGGTGAACAAAAATAGAGTGTCATAACATTTGCTCAGATCCTTGATGTATTTGTTTATGGAATGATTTGTTTTGCTACAATCTCAGATTGAGTATTTCAACTCACGAGAGTCATGGAGCGTGGCAGAGTGGTGGTCAATATGAGTGACCAGTACACAGACACTCCTTATAGTCTGGTCAATAATAGGGCACACCAAAATGTGGACTTTTGTCACTTGTCAATATGCCACAGATGTCACAAATCATGAGGGAGTGTGCCATTGGCATGCTGATTGTTGGGTTGAGTGTTACATGGAACGCCGCCGTATTCACCAGACATGTCACCTATCGAACACCTTTGGGATGTTCGGGATAGGTGAGTCTGCCAACAGGTTCCAGTTCCCCAGAACGGCCGCCAACTTCAAGTGGCTCTGCAGGAGGAATGGGACAACATCCCCCAGGCCACGCTCAACAACCTGGTGATGTCCATGCGTCACTGGTGTACCGCTCTGCGTGAGGCTAATGGTGGACACATACGTTATTGAAGTTTCTGAACTTGGACCATCGACCCCCATTGTGTTCTTCCTGCCATTACTCCAGGACTTTTGTTTTGAAATTGATGCTAACGCTCGCAAATTAAAACCACTTTATTGATAAAGTTGTACTGTTATTTTTGGATAGTTACTCTATTTTGTCACATAACAATAACTACAAGTTTTTCATCATGCATTTAAATTTTTGCTGAGTGTAGAAATGGATGAAGCAACTGGGTTTTACGTGTAAAAAAAGTGCAATACTCCCGATGACCACTAGAGACTTCTAAAGAGGAAGATTTAGGGCCAGGGTTAGTTTGATTGACAGCTCTGTTCTCCAATGAGAACAGACCTGAACTCCAGTCTCATACACATTGGACAATGTCCTCAGGTTCAAGGGTTAGATCCAATGACTCACTCCTCCCTTCATATCCAAATATGGTTACTTCTGGCTCGTTAACTTCATTCATTCAATGCACAGTCTAAGGTTCATGCACAGCGTTGACCTGTCCATACATGGGAAGATCAGATCACATTTAATGACCAATTTGCTGGTGTTGTCAGTTTTATCTTCTAAAGCAGGGGTGTCAAACTCATCGTAGTTCAGAAGTCACATAGCTCAAGTGAACCGATACAGCAAAATAACAGCATAATAACCAATAAATAACATTATGAAAATGTTTACATTTAATGAACTATCCTTTTACAAAACATTTCATGAATAACAAATACATGTCATTTCAACATCATTCCACAGTTTATTATTTACACTTGTGCATTACAACTTTCAGATCACAGCAGATCTATGAAGGCGCAAAAAATTTAGTTACAGGTATCTGGAACTGGAAACTATAGTATTATACTTCATGATTAAAACAACTTGTCAAGATCTAGAAATTACTAGAAATGTATGTTTCCACCGCTGTGTAATCCTGACAACCTGAACTTACCCACCACAACATACAAACCAAAGTGGGAACTACTAAGTAATAAAGTTATCCCCTGGTCTTGTAAATGCATGAAATTTATACCATAAATATACATAAAAGTTGTGGCAAATTGCAGTTAATGTCTTCTGTAATTTTCATCATTTGCAAATTCATCCCATGGGTCAGACTGGACCCTCTAGTGGGCTGATTTTGGCCTCGGGCCTAATGTTTGACACTCCTATTCTAAAGTACTGAGGTAGCTTTAAGTATTAGACTATTGGTCAAACAACACTTGTCATTTGTGTGTACATTTTTCATCTTTTCTTGGATAAATCGATTCACTGAGGATCAATCATAATAACTGTCATTTGCAGCTGCGTTATAATATAAATTTTAGATAAAATGGCAAATCCCCGACTTATTGTACCAAATGCTGTTAACAACACACAAGAAATAAGATTACTGAGAGAAATGTGTTTACAAGACAACTTTATATTTATACAAACAGTGACAGCTCCAAACAATATCAACGCCACATTTTCTGTGTCATCGAATTATGGGATGTTTAATACATGACTATGAACTATACAGCACAACCAGAGGTCTTTTTCCTACTTGGCTTATTGTACTTCTTTCCTGTGCTCACATACTGCACTGCACTGCCAGCTGTTAGCACAAACTGTGACTTCATTATAATTATACAGAGTCACAGCATCTGATGGCAGATCCCAGATTGATATGTAACACCCCTTTATAACGGGAAATGTTAAAGATTAAAGGCACTTTCAATCCTGCCGCAGCAGCCGTCACTGAAATATACAAATATAATAATGTAGATATCATAAAATTCAGCTGAAATGAAAAAGAAGTCTGGTGCCATCACACACATGCGCACTGGAACAAAAGAAAATCGGTGATCTCACTACCGAGCGTCCTCTCACTGCACCGTCCATCCAAATACAGAGAAATAATGATGTATGGGGGGATTTTTATTAATTCATCTTTCTCTATAACCATCAATTTAAAAACCCATGTTCTCTTTTCTATTGTTGCTATTGCAATACAGAAAAAAATAGTAAAAACTACAAGTATTACGTGGATTGGATAAACCATTGCCAGGTCACGTTATTTACCATATGGATAAAGGTCACCCGAAACTCCCATCAAAAATGTACAGTTTAATATTGATTCGCCTCTCTTGAGATGTTTATCACAGCCTGGAAGACACTGTGAACACAACACATGTAGCCTGACCTTCTGGTAAATTCGGCACTCACACTGACCCGATAGCACCTTTATAAAACACACTTTCACACTCAACTTCTCCAAATGTGCACCCCGGGCTTGGCAGAGGTTAGCGGGACCAGACTCCGAGGACACCCGGTCAGTCCATCACAGACAACTTCACACTGCTCATTGGGACAAAGTGGTTATCGGTAAATAACCCATACGTCGATTTTTGCCGTTCATTCTTAATAGTCTATACATCCTAACTTGTTTTTTACACGACGTTACCCGTGCCAATGAGCTGGGTATGGTTAAATAGTGAGATATTTGAGTGAGGGCTGGTGTGCAGCTCTGGATGCTCTACACACGTCTAGCTAGCTGCTAGCGACCATGACAGCACTCACCTCACGGTCTTGTTGAAACAGAACGAGCAGAAGCGGTGACCGCACTGGGCTTGGAGCGGCCTCCGCAGGACTTTCTGACACGAGTTGCACAGATGCTTGTCTTCCAGGTTGTTGGCCAGGATTTTCTTTGGAAAGCCCGGTTTGTTGCCTTCCAGGGAAGATGGTGGAGACGGCTCCTGTGCAGCCATTATTTCCCTTGAACAATATCGGGGTACTCAGCGGGGTGTGTTCAAGACAGCAAACACAGCTGAATGTAATCTCAGAGAGGACCGCCAGCAGCGACTCATTGCTCTTCAGCGATTTATTAAACAGTGTACGCCTGCTTATGTTACGAACCCATAGCGATATCTGCTCCTCATATGCACAGACCGGGCGTTTTCATGTGATAAAGTGACAGCTGAGGATGCTGCTGCTGCTGCTGCTGTTGCTGCTCTCGGCTGCAGGACACTACGTCCACCGCTAGGCGACGCAAGCCCGAGAGCAGAGCGTCCAGGCGGCTATCATCAGGAAGCAGGCTCCGCTCCATTGGACTGGAGGGACCACAAGACCTGAGGCAAGCTCACTGCACTTACTGTCGGATGCAGTGTGGGTTTGACTTTAAAATAAAACCATATATCATAGATCAGGGGTGTCAAACTCATTTTAGTTCAGGGGCTACATACAGCCCAGTTTGATCTCAAGTGACCTTTGAAACAACAGCATAATAACCTGTAATCAACCTTTAATATACCACATGTATAATGGATGTCTGTATATGTTCATGTACATTTCCACTAAATCCTTATTTCTATATTTTTTATTCTGTACCTGTGTTATTGTGTACATTTTTGTTAAGTTCTCATTTCTTCATTTCTTATTCAATATTTTTGTATTTTTTAAATCCTCTTTTTAAGCTATTTTCAGTTATTGTTTGCACTCTGTACTTTTTTGTTTTTGCTGCTGTGACAAAAGATTTCCCTTGTGTGGGATGAATAAAGTCCTGTCTTATCTTAATTAAACTCCAAAATTTCCCCCTTTGTTTTTATACAAAGAAAAACCAAGTACATTATGAAAATGTAACAAACTGTCCTTTCACAAAACACTTTATTAACCTGAAATGTCTTAATTTGTGCAATTTCAACAATATCATCCCTCAGTTTATTAAAACAACTTGTCAAGATATATAAATTATAATAAATTTAGATACATTTCCACATCTGTGTTGACTCACCACACACAAACTAAAGTAGGCAAGGAAGAAAGTGTAGTTAACCCACATCTTGTAAATGTATAATATGTATACATAAAATACACAAACATTGTGGTAAATTGTCATTTATGTCATTTTTGCTCTTTAAAAATTCATCCCACAGATGAATCTATCCATATGTCTGAAATGCTGTACAACTTTTAATTTGACCATCCATGTGCCAAAAGTGAAATGAGTAAACTTACTAGTTCCATGTTGTAGTAAACAGTGGTGAAAGAAGTATTCAGATAGTTTACGTAAGTTAAAGTAGCAGTATCACACTGTGGATATACAATACAATATTACAATGCAAGTAAAAGTACTAATCAAGTGAAAGTATGAATACATTTTATTAGTAAAAAAATGACATTGATTAAATAAAACAAATTCTATAGAAAAATGTGCACTGTTTCACACACACGCACGCACACACACACTTATCTTTTCGTGAGTTTTCTTTTTTTTCTTCTCACAATTCATCTAATCCAAGGTTTTATACATTATATATAAGCATACACTACATAAAAATTGAGAGGATGTTTTTAAAACATGATGCAATACATAATCTGTCAGTTTATCAGAAAAATTCAAAATCATTACATTTGGAGATCCACATTTTACACTATAGATAAGATGGGAATGAGAAGTTCTGAGAAAAGTGACTGAAGTTATTAAAGCGGATGTAGTGGAGTTAAAAGGACAATATTTGCCTGAGATATGTCGTGGACCATGAACAGAAAGTTGCACATTACTAGAAAAGGATATATGTGCAACTAAAGTTCAGATTGTCATGAAATATGCAATCTGTTACATATACACCAGGACATGGGATGACAAATTTCTATGTCTATGAAGACATTTTATTGCTTTCTTGTTGCCCTTAGGATCCGGAATAAATCAACTTATCAGATATGCACAGATCATATCTGGAATGCCAAGAATAAAATATGAAGATTGTCAACATATCAAAGAAATCCTTTGAACGTAGACATAATGTCAGTAAAACAATAAAATTGCAGAAGTCTGTCTTTTATCTGACTTGAAAAAACCCACTAGTAAAATCCACATCACTAACGAAAACAGTGTGATACACATTTGTGGCTGTTTAAGTGGGAGACAATGAAGTGATGTTTTATTCGGAATGTCAGTCAAGTTGATATCTGTCTTAGGAAAATGTACATCTCCAAACGAATACAATTTTCTGTGTGTCTTCATCAGGGTACATGACTTACGATGAGTTAATACAGACCACAATGTCCATCTAGTAGATGTTTCAAAGCTTTTACTTATCAACAGTTGAATATCAACTTTACATCCTAAATCTGTACACCTGTACACCACAAGGAGGGAGAGAGCAGACATGTGACTGGGTTTTACTAGAAATCAAATGTTATTCATCTCAGTCACACACAAATGTGAAATTTATGGAGCCCATAAAGTCCTGTGAAAAGTTCTTTTTATTTTTTTTTTATCTTGTGCCCATGGGTCATGGATGTTGTATTAGATGGTTGCATTATAGCAATGGAGCAATAACACAGTGAACATTGCTGTGATATTTGAGCCATTTATAGAGTTGTGAACACAACTTACACCCATGGTCATCAAACTATGGACATATCATGCCTGTATGTGCGCATATTAACATTTTTTTCTTTTGGCTTTTCCCTTCAGGGATCACCACAGCGAATTATCTGACTCCAGCGAACCCTATCCTCTGTATCCTCTTCTCTCACACCAACACCTTCATGTCCTCTTTCACTACAGTCCTCTTTCACTGCATATTAACAAATTGATACAAAACAGTAATGGAGAATAAGGTATGGATCTTGTATGACTGTGTTAATATGTGCACATACAGGCATGATATGTCCATATGGTTTGCATGACATGTAACTTTAAAAATTGTTGAATTCTCAAGTAGATTTATATAATTACAATGATCTTTGTGCTATTACTCCATTGCTAAAATGCAATCATTGAATATAAGACCCATAACTTGTGGACACGTTCATAACATGTGGACAAGTTCATAATCATGTGGGCACAAAATTTAAAATGTGAAATTAGACTTATTTGAAAAATGTGTCCACAACTGTTCTGCACTCATTTTAACTTTATTGTGAAACATTCCACCGGATGCTGTGTGTTGTTGTGTGACGCCTGTCGTCATCTCGGCGTCGTTGCTTTCTTTGCAAAGGAATGTCGCTGCTGCTGTTTCTCTGTCGGGATGGAGCTCTGACAGATGTTCCGAGGAAAAGATGTCGGCACTGCAGGTTCTTATCTTATTAAATAACCGTGAGTATTTTCACATGACGTCACGTGGAAGAAGCCATGCGGAGGAGCCTCCGTGTAATGTCAGCGAGCGCAGTGGGGAGCTAAGCTAATATCTGCTGATAGCTAGCTAAACCAGAGCCAGAGGATAACGTTATCTCTTTAGCTAGGGTAACGTTAGGTAACAAACCGGACTGTCTCATCACTCCGTGGAGTCTGTGTTGACCTTGGTATGCCCTGTTCAATATTTAGCTTTAACATTTTTAAACACTTTGCTTCAGAAATCCAGTAAAGCCCCGTTTTAACCGAACGAGCTGCCTGGAGAGCTGATGCTAGCTGGGTAACGATAACAGTTGAATTAACCCCCCACTCACAGCTGATTTACAGTTGTCATTAATACAACATTGGTCAGGTGTGAATATGAGCTCATCTCTCTTTAGCACACGTACACTGTACTGCTACTGTCAGCCGGAGACAGAGGCAGTTGAAGCTGATCTTGATGGTGAATAATGTAACGCCTCCTGGGACAGTGACAGCTCCCATCAGGGTTTCACAGGGAGACTTTATTTTCAGATACGCTTTTCCATAAAACGTGTTATTATTCTGCCTTCACCGGTTCACTCATTACTCTACCAATGAGTTAGTAGTTCATTGTCAGTAGACTCCCTTCAAAAAGAGTCACCTGACCACATCATCATCAGATCCTGCCCCTGCTTGTGCCTCTCATGTGTTTCCATTACATCTGTGTCACAGGGCCAAGCATCAAGACAGTTAACAGCCACTGATCTTTGATAAATCTTAATGAATGGTTAGCCCCATCAGTCCACTGCAAGAAGATGCATGCTCTGGTTTCTAATACATTTCCTGTAGTTGTGTGTGTGTGTGTGTGTAGTGTTTGTGTTTACAATTGAATACTTAGCTATCAAGTCAACAGGATTTAGGGTATAAAAGGTGGTGCTGTCTAAGACCAGTGGTGGTTAAAATGTAGCTTTGCACAACTCTGTTTCTGTAATTATACAATAAGATTTTTTTTTCTTTTCAGTGTGTTGTGAGCAGAATATATTCATTGAATGGAGTTTTTAGAGAGGTGTTCCTGAAGAAGATGGCAGGAAAAGGCTTATTTAAATAAAATTGGCCTGATAATTTAGCTGTGCCTACAAGTCATAACCAGCCTGAATTGAAAATGGATCATCCTTTGGTTCAGTATGTATGGGGTGAGCAGACCTAATCATCCAGGTGTTTTCCCCAGAAGACGTTAGCTCTGTCGAGCTTTAGTTTGGAGTGTCGCAGTATGACTGTCCCTGCTGTGCTGGGTATTCCTTCAACACACATGCAGAGGGATATGCAGGTCATCCTGGAAAACATCGGTTTAAAGTGTTAACCGTTTTCATCGCTGCTTTTTCATTACAAGGAGTGACACAGCTTTGTCCATGTTGTCTGGATCTAAACCCAAAATACTTCCCAGGCAGGGAGTCCTGTATCCACTCCAGCTGCCTGTGCTATGACCTGTTGTAATAGATGTCAGTGGAGCATCACTGTGTCAGTTTAATAGAAGAAGTGCAATTTGCAGTTTTACATGAAAGACATGTCTGATTATTTCTCTCCATGGTGGAATGCTGTGGTAAAGATAAAGCCTAATTTTCATCCAAGTAGCTGGAAATAAACTGACATGTCCTTTCAGGTTTTGAAATAGAGTATAAAAAATATAATAAATGCCATTTTGTTTCAGAATTTACAAGAATACAATGTAAGGTTTATTTTTGTTTCATCGTTTGTCCAGTCAATCAGTTTCCATTCCCAGAGCCAAAGACTGTCATCTCTTAAGAATCAGTTAGCTATGAACCAAAATACAAAGGTATTTATTTTAATATCTCAAAAGACTGAAAAAAACTTCAAGATATTCTCTTATGTCATTTGTAACATTTAATAAATTCTTGAACAATTGATAACTAACTTAACTAATTTGTTGTAGGTTAATATTCTGTTTGAATCGAGTTGAATCTGTTTCAAATCTAATGCAATTTAACCATAAGTTGAAACAATAAATGTGATGATAAAATATTTTGCATTTAGCAAATGGAGCACAGCCTTGTGTCATTTCTTTTTGTAAGAAGCTGTTGTGCAACTTGAGGAAACAGGTTTCAGTTTTTGCTGCAGCAGATGGAATATTGTTTCATCCAGGTGGTTCAAAGAGTCTTTGCTTCTGGAAATACATTTATATTCAGAACAGGGGAATATACAAGGAATGATCACCATGTGTTTATTTTTCCTTTTCTTTGTAATTCAGGGTGAAACACAAACAGCACCACCTCTATTTTAATGGATTAGGGTTGTCTGTGGTATGTATCAAGTAAAACAAACAGAACATTAATAAAAGAAATGACAGCTCATTCGAAACCATTCTCTGTTTTTTCTTTTGTTTTACAGATGATGCTCAGAACAACATGGTAGTTCCCTCCACCACTGGCTGGCAAGGAAGAACATTGAGGCAGATTTAGGAGAATCCCAACTCAAATTCAGAGTCGATATTAAATCATTTGGCATCATATTCTCTCCTGAGCATGGAGCCTTAACTTCCCCAGCCGGCAGGATTACACACTCGCACTTTTCCTTCAGTTGTCTTGTGAGGAGTCTTCAGGCAAAGTTCCACTTTACCGTCACCGTCCGAGCTCGTGAGGCTTCGTCAAGATGTTTTCCGCGCTGAAGAAGTTGGTGGGGTCTGAGCCGGGGCAGCAGCTCAGGGACAAGAACATCCCCGCCGGCCTGCAGTCGATGAACCAAAGTCTGCAGAGACGTTTCGCCAAAGGGGTCCAGTATAACAGTAAGTAATCCAGCCAGTCAGGTGAGCACATACACTCGGTGTTCCACATATTAGATGTTGTTCTTGGAGAAATTTTTGTTTAGGAAAACCTTCATATCTCTCAACCCCTAGTGAAAATAGTGATCCGGGGCGACAGGAACACTGGAAAGAGTACTTTATGGCATCGACTGCAGGGCAAGAAGTTTGTGGAGGAGTACATACCCACTCAGGAGATCCAAGCCACAAGCATCCATTGGAACTACAAAAGTAAGTCAGGTCACCTCCGGCCAGGGCAGCCTGTTTTATCTTCTCACCACTGCTTTGGTTCTGTTCCTGTTCTGGTGAATATTTGACATGTGTGCCTCATGATTTATTCCAGTGGCTCCATATCAAGGTAAAGACCACATTTAGATGCAGACGGAGTTGTAGAGTAGGTGTCCTGTATTTGTGTTAGTTCCTCCGTACAGAGCAGAACTTCTCTCCATCATCACTACTCAGTATTTTAGTTACAGAGTTCGTATTAGAGCCGTAACAACCTGTACGTGTGAATTCTTTTCTTCTGTCGCACCAGGAACATGAATAATGAATCCACCCCTTTGTGTTTATCTCAGCTACTGATGATGTGGTGAAGGTGGAGGTATGGGACGTGGTGGACAAAGGTGAGTGTTGACACACAAGCCAGTCACAGTTTTTTTCCTCCTGAGGCTGAGCTCGCTGTGAGAAGTGTTTCATGTCTTCTTGCTCCAGTATTTCATATTCTAGGACGTCACACAGCTGCTGTCCTCAGTGTTGATGTTGTCTTTTTTTTGTTTTTGTTGCACCTCTCTTGCACTCATCTCAGGCCAAAAATATCCTCTTCCTGAAGGTGTAGGTGAGCGCTACTATAGTGTGTAGAAACTAAACTGACTTGTGTGCTGTGGGTTTGCCCCGCCCCCTCCTTCCACTCTTTATCTGAATGTCAATATTCTCCGAGGTTTGCTGCGTGGCTACATCTCACAGAGTTTGGCTGATTTTCTTTCTGCTACTAGAGCCTGATTATCTGCACCGTGTGAGCTCTGACTTAACGCCAGCAGCGTGTATTTAAAGGCCAGTGTGTGTTTGAACGTAGGCTGCCGGATGCTTTTCTGTAAGAAAAGCGATTGTGCTGCTCTGCTTGCTTTACTCATTAAAAACTAAAACAATGAACTATGAGCTATGGACTGTGATGGTATTTTTTTTTCTTTTCTGCTCAGCTAAACTTTAACACTTGGGATTTGTTGTTCTTCCAGGCAAAGGCAAAAGGCGTGGGGACAATTTGAAACTGGAGAATGAGCCTCAAGAGGTGATTATCACATGGTCGTCATGTGTTCAGTGAAATTCTCGGTTGTAGCATGTGGTTCAGTGACTTTAATTGCCAAAGAGATTTTACCAATGATTAGAACATATACATTTTGTAAGGTGTTTTTTTTCCTGTTATGTGTGGTTTAATAAGAGCGTGTGTGTGTGTTTTAGTCGGATGAGGTGGCCCTGGATGCAGAGTTCCTGGATGTGTACAAGAACTGCAATGGAGTCATCATGATGTTTGACATTACTAAGCAGTGGTAAGACTCTCCTGTCTGACTTGTTGTCCCAACAGTGTCTCGTCAGTGAACTCTGATGCTACAATATGCATGGCTAGATTAGGTTTCAGTCCGTCTGCCTGTGGCTGTGGAGCTGAGAGCCTCCACTGCTGGATTTTGTTCAGCTTCAAAGGTTCAATCCTTCAGATACGTTGGAGTTTTGCTATTTTTGGCATCCTGAGGGAATAGATAGAAAATTCTTTTTAATATTAGCATGGGACATTATTCACCGAGAGCTTTTCCTGACATTTTCCTTCAGTATTGGTTTCCGTGTCACTGTGTATCAGCCCCAGTTTAATGCTGGAAACCTTTTTCTAGTTCAGGACATAAATAGTAAATATTGCTGCTGCATACTTATTTAATGAGCCTGGTGTAATTTTCTTCTAATCAGCAAAACACATGAAAACACGATCGAGTGAATGTTTCTCTAACAACAATGTGTCTCTTTAAATCATTATCTCCTAGCATTGTTGTCCACACTCACACACATCAGTGTGAAACAGTACTTTAGGAACTGTGTCCACAGTCTTTGTGCTGGAAGCATCTTACAACAGCACATTGACAGTGTTGTCAGCGCTCAGCATCCTGGGTGATAAATGTTTCTTTCTTCCACTGTCTTCACAGCAGTCTCACTTTAATACAGTTGAAAACACCACAAAGCCTGCACTGTGAAATGTGTCTTGGGTGACCAGATCACAAGTGGACAGCACAGACACATCTTTGGCCCTATTCAGACTTACTGCTTACATCCGTCTCTGTTTACAGGGTCACAACTAGACAGCCAAGATGTATTGAGTTCACTCTTTGTATTTACATGCATCTCCAGTCCTGCCGACCACTTGTGTTCACATGTCACTACGGCAATGTCGGACCGCACAGTTATCACCTAACAAAAATTTCCCCGGTGTAGGATTAATAAAGTTCATCTTTCCTCATAACCCCAACAGAGCACCTGCTTTTGTAAACAGTTAGCTAAAAGAGAGGAGAAGGCAAAATGATTCATGAACTATTGTACATGTACAGACTGTTCACACTATTTCAGGTGAGAGGACAAAGTTGTTTGAGAGTTGTGAGTCAGCATAGGGCAACATGAAGGAGACTTAACACAAGAAAAGCTTTTTTTTTCTGTCAAAGACAGATTTCCTGTCACATGCGTCCCAGACCACCTCCACATGTGGTTTGAGTGATTGGATCTCAATACGTTTTGTTTACACTTGCAGTTTGCGCTTTGTACTTTAGACGCATCTTAAAACCAAGTGTGAACAAGGTCCGTCACTTGTTTCTCTCTGACCAATCTGAATGAAGAAGGAGGCGGGACCGAGGATATCGACATGTTGACAGAGAATCATAGAGGCAGAGGACAGACAGGATCTTTGCTGTCAGTGAAAACTCAGATATAATGTAAAGAAGTGCTGTCAGTGCCAGGATGCAATTTGTTTGTTTTTGGTTTTTGGTGCTTCAGCACAGAAACCACACTGTAGTTTATTTTGATTCACTCCCACATCCACCATCCTACTGCTGAAATACAGAAGGAAACAATATGGAGATTATACTGCAACTGGAAATAGTCACCATCCTTTATACTGGTTACCAGAACTGATTTTTGTACCATGCTGTAAACCTTGGTTAATTTCAGCTATACATTGGATTTTGGAGCTACCTTCTAGTGGCCATTCAGGGAATTGCAGAGGTTTCCACTTGGAGAGAAGTGACTGGTTTCCAGCATTGTTGTGAACCAAGCATTCGAAACATTTTATTTGAAACATCTACAACTTGCTAAACAAATTAAGCATCAAGTTTTCTTCACTCATCAGTGCTGTTGTTCTGTGTACTGCAGGACGTTTAACTACATCCTGAGGGAACTGCCCAAAGTACCCACCCATGTGCCGGTGTGTGTGTTGGGAAACCACAGGGACATGGGTGAGCATCGCGTCATCCTCCCAGACGATATAAGAGACCTGATCGCTGGACTCAACAGGTAGATATCAGCTGATCAACCAAACTAATCAACGAGATGGAAACTCTGTGTTACTGTGATGACACACATGGAAGTTGTACTATTAGTTTGCAGCGTTATAGGCTGCATAAAAACAGCGACAAGACTATTTCACCATGTGTTGAAATACGCACAGTAATAGGCAGCGGAAATAAAAATGTAACGAGTGTGAGAAATGAAAAAGTAGCATGACTCAGTTAGACATGTTGGAGGAACAACAGAAACAGGAACACAATGAGTCAGACTCATTCAGAGAAACTTGAAGGGAGAACTCTCACTATGACAGAAACTGGTCACAATGTTTTGGAGCATTTCGACTACATGGTACCAATTCTACTCGACTACTTGTTTTTTTTGGTTTTCCATATGAGTTACCTTGTCTAGTACCTGCTCTCCTGCAGTTCCACATGAAAGGCCAACCAGGTACTAGCAGGTACTAAAATGTGATTGGTCGGAATCATCATTGCGTCATCACTGCACGGCACACAAATGTTTGTACCCACGAGTCGACACAGTCTGTACAGTGATAGTCAGAATAACAAGTTTCTACATTGTGGGAGAAAACATTAAAAAGGTCAAGTGGAGCTAGTGGGAAAGAGCCATTTGTGACTCTCCCTCTCCAGCCCTGAACTACTAACAAACAGCTTCATGTTTGTTATTTCATCCACTCAACACTTTCTGATTTAAAGCCTGTGTCCTTTGTCCAGTTTGTCCTCAGATCATTGAATTCACTCCTGCAAATCAATAAAAGGCTGAAAATCACTTCCTATCCACCAAAGAGGTATAAAGAAGCAGTGTGTAGTATTTAGCGCCATCTGGTGGTGAGGGTTTTGATTACAGCCACCCCTCCACTTCTAATGTATGAGAACCTACGACCACATGAACTGTTTATAAAATAGACGAAACTAATGCGACATCACATTTGTGGTCTCGCATTTTGAAGCCAGGAGTTTGGTATTTGAAAATCAGCATGTTGATTTTTGAAACCAGACGTGACATATTTGGATATGAAGGGAGGAGGGAGGAGGCGGGACTGACCCTTGAACCTGAGGACACTGTCCAATGAGGATGAGACTGGTGTTCAAACTGACCCCGCCCCTAACTCCTCCCACCAGATCTCTGAGAAGAAGAGTTTTTTGGAGCGAGCCTCTAGTGGCCGTCAGCAGTATTACAGATTTTACACTTGGTCTAAGTTTTCAGTCCTGATTCCTTTGTCTGTTTTTTCTCCAAACTCTCTGAGTGCAGCACAGATTATATCAGACTCTCTGATGCTCTGTCACAATTTATTATTATTAAAATA
>OOFC01002095.1:0-10732 GCA_900323345.1 Pseudochromis fuscus | reverse complement strand
TTTATTTATAGTCCAATTGACATAATTCTGTTTTTTGAAGAAATAAAGAGAAACATTAAGCTTTAGGTAACAACTGTTGTAACAATCCACTTGTTTGTGTTTAGAGCTGTAGCTCCAAGTCAGTCATAAGACAGTTTACCCATAATTCCTTTTCTCCCTGTTGACTCACTTGCACTTTTTCACAGCTGTTTTTCTGCCACTTTCCTCGGCACACTCCTTCCTTCCCCCCTCAGCTGTTTTTAAAAACCTCACCTGTTCATCGTCCTCCTCTCTCTGTGTATCTGTTTTCTACCTGCAGCTCCGAAGCTCCTTCAAACAAGCGTTCAGTAAGAAGAAATCTCCAAAGTCGGCCTCTTCTCACTCCGACATTGAGGAGATGACAGACTCATCGCTGCCGTCCTCACCTAAACTGCCTCACAACGGCACCTCGGCCACCAGCCACATGCTCAGGAACACACACTCCAACACGCTGTGAGTACAGTTCAACACCTGCATGTGACTGTTGGGGGATGTATAGTTGCTTATCTTATATTTACATCTGGAAAACCTCCCAAACTTAAGTCTGTGGTGTCCTACATGTGTGCAGACTGTCGGAGTGTTTGGACAGCGAGGCCGAGACAGTGATGCAGTTGCGGAGTGAGCTCAGGGAGAAGGAGATGAAGCTGACTGATATCCGCCTGGAGGCTCTCAGCTCTGCACATCAGCTGGACCAGCTCCGGGAGGCCATGAACCGCATGCAGGTCTGCACAGACACACCAATATATAACTCAAGGCTCCAACGCTTTTCAGAAAATACATTCCCATGAGGCTGTGATGTAAGGCTGACTGTGACTGGTGGGAATCACAACCTGCATGACTACATGTTCCTGTATTGAAGTCATTAAAATGTTAAAACTTACTGTTATTAACTTGTTCGGTTGTGAAGGAAGCACAGCTGTCTTCACCCACCTAGCATGAATCACGAGGCGTTCAATGCCCACAGCTGTGTGATGCATTCAGGGTGTTTCAGCTCGTTAACCGTCACTGCCATTCTCACTTCATCTGCTCCATGAACCTCAGATCAACTAACAAATGTCAAAACTGTTTCCCAGGATAAATCAGTAGTTTTCTGAAAGTGTCCAGGACTGAAAAAATCAACTATTAACATGAACAGGGAAACCAACACTGAATCACAACTAGCTGCTACGCTGCTTCCTGTGGGCTGAAATCCCCAGTGACTGAAACCTTTCTGATCTCTAGTTAGATTTAATAGAAATATGGAAAACAGCATTTTATCTCTCAGTAGGCATTTAAAGACTGACTTGAGGAATGTGCTTTTGTTAAAGTTTGGGATTTATGGGGCTGTTATGGGATATGGGAAATGTCTGACAATAACCTACATATAACATTATTTTCCTGCATCTGTTTGCAGGTGGAGATTGAGAAGCTGAAGGCGGAGAACGACCGTCTGAAAGTTGAGAATCAGGGCAGCAGGACGGGTTCTCAGGCCTCCATCTCCTCCTCTCCTCCCCCTAACGCCCACAGCCACACCCCAGGACCTGGTCCAGGACTCTCCCAGCACAGCCTCAACCTCACCACCAGCGAGTCCACCAGCCTGGGTAAGACACGGCAGATGACGTGAATCACTTTTGTGTTTTTAAGTGTTATGTAGTGCAGTAAATAAACAGCTGACATATGTGTCACACAGCTTCCAGCTGTAGCTTGATTTCTGAAAGGAAAAATATATAATAACTTAAATGATCAAAATCATCCAATTACTCAAGTGTGAACATTTACAGTGCCGAACACTGGCAATGGAGAAATCATAGAGAAAGTAAAAACTGTGTTTTTTCCCTTCCTGTCAGACATGCTGCTGGACGACACTGGTGGAGAAGGAGGGATGAGGAAGGAGGGGCGACACGTTAAGATTGTCGTCAGCCTGGATGAGGACAGCAAGTGGGGAGAGGTAACTACTTAAGTTATTAATCTGTCTTTTGTTGGTGAAATGATGGCACTGGTCCCTCAAACCTGCTGTTTTTCCATCACAGGAGGACAGATCTCGGCATTTTCTGATTGGCTGCATCGGTGTCAGCGGTAAAACTAAGTGGGATGTCCTAGACGGAGTGGTCCGACGCCTTTTCAAGGTTAAACAGCAAATCAGACTCACACAGCAAGACATTGTATCTATGTTGGACTCTGTAGGACAATAACAGTATATCTGGGTCAGACAGTGACATTTGTTTAATTAATCATCTTTAGAAACTACAAACATTGACAAAATGTAAGACTTTGAAAACCTGCTAAATGCTGAGCTTTGTGTCTGGCAGGAGTACATCACCCACGTGGACCCGGTGAGCCAGCTGGGCTTGAGCTCAGACAGTGTGCAGGGTTACAACATTGGAGAAATCCATCGGCCCAGCAGCCCGAGTGCTGCCCACACACCCGAGCTGCTGCCCTGCGGCTACCTGGTGGGAGACAACACCATCAACATCCAGCTCAAAGGTACCAGAGCCTCAGCATGTCAGCACAGACGATGATGGTTTATTCTGTAACTTTCAGAAACTGATCGATAACTCAGCCGACAGTAGATGGAGAGTTTATTGGTTTTAGTTTAATGTAGAATCAGCGGCATCTGAAAAATAATTTGTGATTGATTTTTGGGGCAAATAACTGAAATTCTCCATTGTGTAATACACAACATTTGACAGCATGAAAATTTTACAGATTACAGAAACATTTCTGACCCTATGTGGATGTTGTCAGATGCATCGTGGGAAATGTACTGAAGTATTTACTGAGGGTTTGCTATGAAAATCAATCATAGCATAATATATTGTACTGAAATCCCATTAAACTTAAAAGCTAAATGAAGTTCTACAAACTCCTGATCAGTCTTCTACAAACTTTTCAGCTGAATTGATGTAAACATTGTGACGTTTGTTCAGGTGTGAGCAGTGAAAACGTCGACTCGCTGGTGTTCGACACGCTGATCCCGAAGCCGATGCTGCAGCGCTACGTCTCCCTGCTGAAGGAGCACAGACGTGTCATCCTGTCGGGCCCCAGCGGCACAGGAAAGACCTACCTGGCCAATCAGCTGTCTCGATACCTGCTGCTGGTGGAGGGCCGACCTCTGACCCCGCATGCTGTCGTCACTTTCAACGTGGACCACAAGTCCAGCAAGGTAAATGCACACAATCAAAGTTTTGGTGGATGTTAAATCCACTATGCAGTTTATCAGATACAATGAGAAAACAATTTGGAGAATTTTTCTTTATTGAATCACAAGAAAATACTGGCAGTTACATTTTAGAGCTAATATTTGAGTTTTAAGTCATGCACGCTCAAACGTATCATCAACATCGACTCATGTAAAATTAGAGTTTAGTTCTGTTACCCGTCCTGATGAGTGAGAAATACTCAAATACCAATGTGTCCGTGCAGGAGCTGCGTCAGTACCTGTCAGGCCTGGCTGAGCAGTGCAGTGGCGTCCCAGGGACAGAGAGCCCTCTGGTGGTCATTCTGGACAACCTGCACCACATCAGCTCACTGGGAGAGATCTTCAACGGCCTCTTCAACTGCAACTACCAGCACTGGTCAGTTCACACACATCCCGCTGCACAATGCTGCTAAAGAGCAACAAGGATCAGCACAGTAGAGCTGCTACACTGGAGAGTGTTGCTGCCACATTAAAAAAAAAGATGGATGACTATCGCATCGTAACATAAAAATGTTATGGTTATAACAAGATAGGATGTTAGGATATTTTTATATTATTCTGACATACAAACTTTTCCTGCTATAGTAATATAATAACATGAAAGTTTTCACATTTTAACAATATAAATACATTGTTATAAAGTTCTGAGTTTGCATGTTGTAATAATGTAAAATATCTTGATATAATGTTAAAAAATATCTCTAATGCTTCCACCCCACAACAAAACAAACTGTGGAGCCCTGGTAGAACAGCTTCAGGAGTTGTAGCAGATTGTGAAAAGCAGAGTGAAGCTTTCCCAACTTTTCTGCAGGAAGTGATGTCACCTGATGAGACAGAGTAGTAAGTGTTTTTCTCTGCCTTTCAGCCCCTACATTATCGGCACCATGAGCCAGGCCACATCATCAGCCCCCAACCTGCAGCTTCACCACAACTTCAGGTAAACTAGGCACTAAGAGTACTACAATACTAAAAGTATTTTATCCCTGCAAGATCATTTTGTGAAACATTTTGCCTTTTTATTATGAGTCGTAATATGTATGAATATTATCTCATCAGGTGGGTGCTGTGTGCCAACCACATGGAGCCAGTGAAAGGTTTCCTCGGTCGCTACCTGAGGAGGAAGCTGATCGAGATGGAGATCGGCAGCCGAACACGCAACATGGATTTGGTGAAGATCATCGACTGGGTGCCGCGGGTTTGGCACCACCTCAACCGCTTTCTGGAGACGCACAGCTCCTCAGACGTCACCATCGGTAAGTGGACATTTAAAAAACACCAGTGAGGTCAGTCTGGAAACGAGCAGTGTTTTAACTTTTCTGCTCTATGAATTCAGGACCTCGTCTCTTCCTGTCATGTCCCATGGACGTGGAGGGATCCAGGGTTTGGTTCACTGATCTCTGGAATTACTCCATCATCCCCTACATGCTGGAGGCCGTACGTGAAGGACTGCAGGTAAGAAAAACACACAGTTTGTTGGTGTGTTAGTCATAAAGCAGTGCATAAGTCAGGCTCTGGTTAAAGAACTGAGTCAGTTTTTGTTGGTTGGATTGTAACAGTATCAATAAACCTAATGAGACTTGACCGAACACACTCTAAAGGATCCAGCTGGATGTAGTAGATGTGTAATAAGTTTGGGAATCATCACATGATTCAGATTTGCCCTCTCGAAGGACCAGGGCTGTGTTCATTAAATAGTAATGAATTCAATTTGTTCAGTTAATCTGTGTGTAATTAGCATCTGATTTAATTAGGCAGCAGCCAGTTACTAAAATGCCAACACTAAGTGAGAGTGAGAGGAAGCTTGAAAGGAAGAATTTGTTTTATATCAGATGGAGAGAATCAGCATTTTAATGATGTTGAAAGGCACATACTGCACCTGATACCGGACACAATTCTGATTGTTGTTGTTCATAATGAAAGGCAGATTAAGACAAGAAGATTATGGAAAATAATCCCAACACAATATAAATTATAAAGGCAATAAAAAGACTCAGTACATGATAAATCTACACTGATGTTTCTTTCTCTTTATGTTTGTTTTTATAACATAATCAGACACCACGTTTCTTTTTAAAGGAACAGAAAACCATAAAAAAACAGATTACACCTGCAGACCTGTAGCTGTTCCTCACAAACTGAACCTCAGACAACAATGTTATATTCTGTCCCTCTCTCTCTGTAGTTGTACGGCCGCAGGGCTGCATGGGAGGACCCGGCTGCCTGGGTGATTGACAGCTACCCATGGTCAGCAACGCCTCCTCCAGGTGACTGGCCGCCACTGCTGCAGCTCCGCCCTGAGGACGTTGGGTTTGATGGCTACTCTGCCCCGAGAGAGGGCATCAGGAAAGAGCCACCACAGAGCGACAGTGATGCAGACCCACTGGTGAGTGAGAGTGTACATGAATAAGAGCAGGTACTGAGCACTGCCTGATATCAGGTGTAGAAATGTAAAAATTTACTGACTTGCACTTGTTCCTGTCGACAGATGAACATGCTGATGCGTCTGAAGGAGGCGGCGACGTCGTCGAGCCCGCAGAGCTACGACAGTGACTCCAACAGCAACAGCCACCAGGACGACATCCTGGACTCATCACTGGAGTCGACCTTGTGATGCCATCAAAATGCAACACTGGGATAATTTTGTTAAAAAAAAATGGTACTTTTTTTTAAATATAAGAACTGTTCTCACTCTGAGAACTTCTTGTTGAGAGTTTAATTTCATGCCACAAAATCCAGCCACCTTAATTTGGGTGCAGGTAACCCAAATATTTAAAAAAGAAAAAAAATTGCATTTCAGTAAACGGGCAAGAAAGGTTTCTACTGCACTGCGCTGTTTTTGTTGTTTTTTGTTTCACCGCTGTGGCCCGGGGCTCCTCCCTCAGGAGCCTGATATTTACTTCAGACAGACAGAATTAAAGCACACAGCCTGTTCCTGTTGGTGAGGCGTCATCATCATTACCTTCATCACCAGCCATCAGTAAACACCAGCCAGGAGTCCTCCATCGTCCACTGAGCAGCAGCGTGAGTCCCAGCTCATCAAGATCCTCCTGGTCCTGTTGAGCTGCTGTGTGCACAAGCTGCCTGCAGATGGCGATACAGACCTTCATCTCTGGAGTATCAGTGACCCTGCAGCACTGACTGCTGCAGGACACAGGATGGATGAACGAGCCACTTTCTGCTCCTCCTTCACCTCCACGGCTGAAGCTGCCTGTGTGATTGCTGGAGGACAGATCTCGCCAATGTGAATGTTAAGTCCTACAAACAAATTCTCAGAGATCATTATCAGGTTTACATCTGATATAAATATGTAAAACCCAAACACCTGTATCTACAAAAACTTCTAAAAGAAAAAGCACAATTTACAACAAGATCATACCAGATGTATCTGAAGGTTTCTGCTGACAGAAAACTGGTGGAAATATCTGCAGATTCATAATGTGAACACCAAAGCAGGATTGTGTCCCCACCATGACACATGTCTAAGTCCAGGGAAGGAGTCGAGCTTGGTCAGTTGTAAAAGTTGAAACTTTTTTATTTTGGACACATCAAACAGCACTTTTCATCAAGGTCCGTAGTGGTTATATCCTTCCTCGTGGCTGAGAAACAGTCGTTCCTTTGAAATAAAGCAGAACAGCAAAATAACTGCAACTGTAAAAACAGATCAAACTTGATCAAGATCAAATTTATAAATCCCTTTAAGGTCACAAAAAGTAGGAGGTTAACATTCACCATGGCTCGATTTGTTCTCATACAGTGTTTCATATCATGTCCTTTGTATGTATCATGAGCTGCCGTGTAATTTTACAAAGAACTCCTCTCTAACTTTTTTAAGTTCTTGCTTTGACCTCCCAGTAATCCCTTCAGATCTCCATATAGATATTGGCCCAAGCAGGCTGTTGTAGCACGAATCTTTGTTTTGGTGCTGGACTGAATTTCTAAAAAAGAAAAAAGAAAAAAATACAATGCCTTACTCTTTTTTAACAGACTATGTGCATTAGCTGATTCTTTAATCGTCTAAATGGCTGTAAACTTAACACAGGGCTCCGAGTCGACTCTCTCCTCGAGCAACTGCGTTGTTTGTCGAGCTGCGTTGACCTCTCATCATATCAATCACTGATGCCGTGGGATTGAATAGACATGAATGAGAAGCAGTGCTTTGGGTTTTTTAAAATTCAGTTGTATGCATGTATGACCCACTGCTGCAGAGAAGCTGGTGTAAATATTTGGACCACTGGCGGGGAAGAAAAAAATCTTGAGATGTGTTTTGGTGCTCAGAACCTGTTGCAGGATGGTGGGTGAGGGAAGTTTAAGATGTGTTAATTTTATACCTCATCTCCATCCTTTAACTGTGCGTTCATCACACTTAATGTCTGTTTTGATGATGTGATTTGTAAAGAACAAAATAACAAACAATTAAGGTGAAAACTAGTGTATATGCTGCTTTGTTTATAGTAATATAATTAATCAGAGGTTAAAGTTATTAAAAAAAAAGGTACTTGTGGATGAATTATAATAATGAAAAAAATGATTTAACATTATTTCCGTGGCTTAAAATATAAAGGATATTGTACTTTTTCTTTGGTGTGAACCTCCCAGCCTGGAGGAGGGAAGGGGAGGAAAAGATGTTTAAATTCATGGGTCACGTCGTTGAGCACAACTCCCATCGCTTTCAGTGTTTTTGTCACCGATCCTATGCAACATTCATTCTGATTTCCAAATGGAAAGCCAAAAAGCCTAAAGTGTGTTTGTCCCTCCCCCCGAGCAGTTTTCAGCACTGCCTATAGAGACGTACAGCATGGAGTCAGATTTGTGAAGAATTTTCAGATTTGTGGCCAATGTTTTTTGTCCATGTGTGTGTGTGTGTTTGTGTATTTCATAAATTCTCTCATGGTCCTGTCCTTTAAGCACAAAGAGACTGATTCTGTTTGTCTGTGTAAAGCCTGCTCTCAGAGGTGAGGTGTGGATGTTGTTTCAAAGCATTTCAACTGGTCTGTCATTTTATTACTCACAAACTCAATGAATGTTTAGCCTTCTTAGCAATGTACATTTTTATATGTAACATAACTTTGTAAATAATTATCTTGCAGCATTTTGATGACTTTTTCTAGCTGATTTGTTACAGTACTTGAAAAGGAGTATTTTGTGTACAGTCTCTTTACATCAGAGCAGATTGATGCCATTTGACATCACTGGTCTGTCCAGGGCTCGGAGAATTAAATCTGATATCACTGTACTAGTCTTAAGTTATTGTGATTCAATAAAATTAATGATTATTTATGATTGAAAACCATCAACTGGATGTTTTTTTGTTCTTGTTAAAACAACCACACACACGTGACTTGGAATTGTTTACAATTTTATTTGGTATTTGTACAAAAAATGTGAAATAAACATATATACATCACATAATACAACATACTTATTAAACAAATTCATATAAATTATTAACGAAATAGCTACATTTTTTCAATAAACAAACTCTATTCAATATCAAGGTGAAAGTAACTCAATATTCTTGGCATAAAATTTCCATACAAATTTGTACAAAATACTGTACACTTGAACAAAGCTGTGCAAAACAGCAAACTGTGTCTCAGAAGCAAATCCTGTCCAGTGCGCATGCACCGATGAAGCAACAAACGAGTGTAACTTTTTTTTTTTCTTCAAACTGAGAGTATGGGTTCCTGTTTCAGGGGCAGCTTCTTCCAAATCTGGTCACAGTCTCATAAAAACAAATCACGGGTTATATCTCTATATTTGCCTTTCAAAATAAATTAGGATACTGTTATTTCTTCTTCATCTGACTCTGAGAAGTCCGAGTGCTTACTGGAGAGAGAAGGAGAGGATATGCTGGACACTGCCACCCTCATTCTATCTCTTCCAAACTCTTCCTCTTCCTCCTCCTCCTCCTCTTCATCCTCGGCTGAGGATTTCTTGCCCACGTCGCTGAGGTCCGGGTGAGGATTAGCTTTGGTGGGCAGCGTCTGCTCCCGGCAGCCACCGGACGACAGCAGCTCTCGCTCCTTGGAGTTCCTCCACTTCATGCGTCGGTTCTGAAACCAGATTTTCACCTGGAAACGAGGAGGGAATGGTGAGTGGAAAAGTTCTTCGCATAGTGCAGTGGAATGCGCAACAGTGTCTTTACGCGGCGATTACGCACGGCATAAAACATTAAAGCTCTTTTGAACAAGTTTTACCTGAGAGTCTTTCAGGCCCAGTTTGGATGCCAGCTTCTTCCTGTCGGGTTTGCTGATGTACTTCTGTTTCTGGAACATTTTCTCCAAAGCTTTGCGCTGTACGTCGGAGAACACCGCCCTCCTCAGCATCCCTCTCCGGGGTTTTCCTCTGGCGGCCAGGGGCCAAGAAAAAGTCCCGGGGATGGGAACAACGGATGAAGATGCTGTAATACAAACACAAAAGAAATTGGAAGCTGTTTGTTTTGGTTTTTTAATCCTTAAAAACAACCCTTCAGTCACGAATATAAAGTATCTTAGTGCTTTATAAATCTAAGCTTAAAACCGCTTTAGACTCCAGAAAGCCTGTGGGCTGTATGGATATAATGATTTCTCTTTACGACCGTAGTTTTCACTCGATTATTATTGGAAGTTTTCCCCTTTTGGAGCTGTGCAATACGTCTCCGTTTTGAGTGAAATGGCACGAGGTGACTAATTAGCACATTGGCCGGTCCCCAACCGCATTGGTATGGTAAAGAGGTAGCATATCCTTTAAGGAACCCTGTGAGGGCGGATAGAGGAGTTAATAAACCGTGAACGGTAATTGTGTAGTAATGAACTAACGTAGAAAAGACTCTGGACAGGCGGCGAAGGCCATATATTATCGCAACAAAAGGAGATTTACACTTTCAAACTAAACACAACTGCATACCAGAATACTGATGCCCGGAGGGGGGAGTGAAGAGTGGAGGGGAATGGCGCATTTTTTTTTCTTCGTGCCCTCAAATCATTTTCATTAAATGAACACGAAAAGCTATTCAGGACGCCGGAGTTGTTTTGTTGAGGCATTCAGCTGAGCCCATGAAAAGACTCCATCTCCATTATGATTTGTCTGAATGAAAGCATGGACTAGCGACTTTATAGACTTTTCTAAGAGATTATTCTTTATCTCAACTCGTTGATTGGCCCGGATGGAGAATAGAGGAACGTTTAAGGCACAGGGAGAGTGGGGATTGGAGGTCAGTGGTAACCTATCCAATGAGCTGTGCAGGATGAAAAAAAGAGACTGTCCTCAGCTCGGGAAGTTTGGGTGCAGTTGGGATTTTAAGCTTTACTTTCAAATCGCGAGGTGCAGGACACGTTGCTCTGCGCACGGTGCTGACTGGACTTCCTCCTGACTGTAGCTGCCCTGTGGCCGCAGCAGAATCATGAACAACGACGCACTATGTGGTCTTGTGAGAATATTGAAAACTCTCAATAGCGCCTAATAGGGAAATTAGTGCATGACTGGTTCACGCCTTTGGCCCGCCTGGTAAAAGTCACTCTCCGGGGTGCGTGGGTGGTTCGCCCGGTGGGAGCTGAC
>OOFC01002090.1:2037-61965 GCA_900323345.1 Pseudochromis fuscus | reverse complement strand
AAACGGTGAGGCGTTCACTGACCTGCCCCCTGTGGTGGGTAAACGGTGAGGCGTTCACTGACCTGCCCCCTGTGGTGGGTAAACGGTGTGGCGTTCACTGACCTTCCTCCTGTGGTGGATAAACTGTGAGGCGTTCACTGACCTGCCTCCTGTGGTGAGTAGACTGTGAGGCGTTCACTGACTTTCCTCCTGTGTGGCGTTCACTGACCTTCCTCTGGTGAGGCGTTCACTGACCTTCCTCCGGTGAGGCGTTCACTGACCTTCCTCCTGTGAGGCGTTCACTGACCTTCCACTGTGAGGCGTTCACTGACTTTCCTCCTGTGTGGCGTTCACTGACCTTCCTCCGGTTATACGTTCACTGACCTTCCTCCTGTGTTGTGTTCCTGTGTGTCTCCCCTCTCCCATTCACAATACATTGAGCAGAGCTGGACAAACAAATGTCCACCAGGACAAAACGAAAGGAGCTAGATGAAAAATTCTTTCACCGGGAGCGTTGGCAGGTTGTTGACCACAACTGGTGGCAGCATTCACACTAATAATAAAAATAACAATAATAATAATAATAATGGGCTTAAACTGCAGCACATATTGCACTGAAATAAATTACATGTTCACTTCAAAAGACATACATACAGTCCATTGGTACTTTAAAATGTTTTAATTAATCTTATGTCTTTTTGTCATGTTTGTTTTGTTTGAATGATCTTTCTCTGCTTCTAGGTGCTGGAGTTCCTGTGTTGCCCGGACGATGACTCCAGACACACTGAAAGGCAGCAGGTTGAGCTATAGATATTTCGTCTCTGTTTCTCTTTCCTTCCTTATTTTCAAAGCAACACTATGTCACCACTATAGCTTCAAAATGATGGTGGTGCACTTACTTGTAAAAGGCAAAATGGTGCTTCTTTCATTCTTAACCTTTTATCTCCTCTGGCCCTCAGCGACAAAGTTGTGTGGGTACCTGTTGAGAAGTGTGTAACCGCTTGCAGCACTAGTACAAATAACACCACAAATGATTGGTTTTCAGCAAGATATCAGATGAAGGTAGCTCAGTGTTCTCCTTCAGTATCCATTATCAGTCATACAGCTCCTGTCCTGCAGCATTTCTATTGGCTTCCTGTCAAAGTTCTGCTTCTCACTTTCAAGGCTCAGATTTGGACTCAGACATGTTCACAGTGGTTAGAAAAGTTTGGATTTCCAGTCTACAAAGTTAAGTTATTTTATTTGTTTACAGCAAAGACTGCATATAGAAGTCTCTGGAGAGTCGGTTTCTGTTTCTGCTAATGTCAGGGAAAGTGGTGTGAGACAGATTAAATGAGAAACTGAAGGTGTAAGTAGTTGACGACAAAAGGCGGTAGTGGTGTACTCCAGAAAACTCTGGGGGGGGGTTTTCTGTGTGCAGCCCACAGGAAATTTTTGTTTACATCACAGCAACTGGATTATTCATATAAACTTGTTATTGGTAGAGTTTGCAGAGAACGCCATGGCAACTCAAGGTGCTAAATTAATGTTGAAGACATGTAATAATCACCTCACTAATTATCAAAATTACAAATTACATCACCAAAATGAAAGGCTGCATGTTCCCAACAGATACATAATAACTAACAGTACCACTTGCATATTGGAACATAATACAACAAACTTATCATCTAGCACAATGTATGATGGGAAGTACAAGCCAGACATCACAACAGAGTTTCAGTTTAATGTAAACTATATTATTATCTATATTAATGTAAGCCTACTCAAATGAAAAAGTTGGCACTTTAATATAAAATTCATTATTTTCTTTTGAATTAAATGTGCTCCAACACCAAACTTGAACAACAAAATGTGTGTCCAGAAGTCTCGTCATTGTTTTTTTATTATTATTGTGACTGCAGGTGCTGCTGGAGCTGTTGCAGGTCGGGGGTGTGGTCCAGTTTAATGAAGAAAGGCTGTTGACTTTGGCAGAGAAGGCCAAGTTGTAAGTAGATGACCAAACAGCAATAGTACTTCCACTGATTTACACCAGTGCTTTCCTCTGCATCAGTGTGTATATAAGGATATACTTTCTTTTTTTTTTTTTTTTAAAGCAAATTCAACATTGACTTTCCTTATATCTCCCTTTATCATGTACAGACTCCACTTTCCTCTCCAGCAAGTCTTTACCTTTGTCTGCCTGCTGCTTGGTGCAGAGCAGTACAGCTGCTTTACTGGAGCTTTCTTATCACACAATACATTTTGATTTGTGTGCCTTAAGACCAAACTATGTATTGAAAATGACATAGAGAAAGGATGAAGTTTAGTCAGTCAGTCAGTCATCTTCTATACCTGCTTCTCCACACTTGGGTCTGCTGGAGCCTATCCCAGCTATCATCAGGCAGGAGGCGGGGTACACCCTGGACAGGTTGCCAGCCTATTGCAGGGGGGAAGTTTAATGATCACTAAATGTAATGATTATTAAGGCGGTTAATGCTGATATTTCACACAGGCTGATGAAACCAAATACTTCATTGAGTTTTGAAGTGTTTTGAACTGGAGACAACTTCACACAGCAGTCACACTCCTCCACTATCAATACAAGAATCTGGTGAAAAACAAATGTAATGAACGGAAATAAATGTTGTGACATTGCGTAAAAGTATCAAAATTATGTCACAGCAAATGCAAAAAACAAAATATTTGAGTGTGTGTTTTTTTTGACCAGACAGTATATATATCATTAGTTACTGTTGCTACTTTTGTTACAAAATATTGCCTCAGTTATATATCTTTGTGTCACCACTTCTCGCCCTCTAGCTACCAAGTCTGTGAATTTCTTTATGAGAAGAAGCATCTGTATGACAGGATCATTGACTGCTACCTGAAAGACCCTCTCAGAAAGGTATTATATATTTCAGATTTGTCAAACTATTTGGTCAGTATCTGGTTAATTTGAATGTGAGCGTTTGTAGGATGGTTGATTTCTGTGAGGGTTTTGTTGGATCGTGAATGATACACTTCGTAAAAACTAATTAGACACCCGGGGAAATAGGGTTATGTCCTATGTAATCTTGGTGTGTGGTACAGGTTGTATTGGAATCGTGTTATTGACAGAAGTTACTTTATTTGTGTGTCAGTGGGAGATCTTCAGCTACATCCACAATCTGCTGTCCATGCCTGGCTACAGCCTTGAGGAGAAACAAGCAGTCAGGATCAAAGTATTGAAACATATGCAGGTCAGTACATGTTGCAGTGCAGCAGGTCCCAACCTCTACCTCTGCCTCTAGATCCTGGTCATTTGGATCAGGTGTGTTGGAAGCGGGACACATCTAAAACATGCAGGATAGTGGCCTTTGAGGACCAGGATTGACCACCCCTGCTCTAGATTATGTTTGTCCTAGCATTAACCTCTGCCTTCAGTCTGACACACATGGTGTAGATGATACATTGTCTGGCTAACAATGTGCCTCTATAGATTATGTTTGTCCAGCGTTAACCCCTCTGACTTTCTCAGGAACTGGTGAGTCTTGACCCCAGCAAATCAGCTGACCTCGTGGGGTTGCATTTTGTGGAAGAGGTGCAGCAAATCATCTCTGAACTTCAGGTAAGGTCAAACCAAATAGGGATGTTATTTATATTCTTTATCTTGAAAGGGTATTGCTGACAGTCTGACTTTCTGCACAGTGTCCCAGTTTTTAACTATCACAAAATTTAAAATGTCTACTTTTAAATTTACCTAATCAATATTGTTTACACTATAAGGAGGAAGTAAATGAAGCATCTCACTGCAAACTGTGAAATGTAACAGACTGATAGCAGAAGACAAACAATATCCAATCCTTCTCTTTATGTTTTATTTATCCCTCACAGTGTCTCCTTTGGTTTAAACAAACATGCTGAATTTCACTTTTTTCATGTGTCCCTTTTCATTGGTTTTTAAATGTCATCAAAAGATCTCATGTACCTGTCAACATGCCAGAGATACAAGTGAAAAAACAGTAAATTATATAAGTCATACATTTTTATTCTTATGATGTCTATGAATTTCTTTGAGAAGAAATATCTGTATGACAGGATGTTTGGGTTTTTTTAAATACTTTTTTCCTAATTTTGAACCTCATGCATGGATTTCAAAAACATGCAGAAGTCAACAATGCTGATATTACTAAAAATTCATATAGGATCCCATTTTAATACAACCTATTCGTAGTTTGCTAACCTGTATAAGCAGGAACTGAGAAGCCAGGTTATGTATAATCTTGTACATAGGAGAGTTAACATTGGGGAAGGATTTACAGTGTTTTTACAGAGATGATTTCCTCTCTCTTTCTAGGATGACCACCTACTTTTCAAATTCCTCAGCTGTCTCCTGGAGCCACGGTACAGTGTGTTACCTCACTCCTGTGTCACTTTTAACTTTGTCTAACATCCTCGTGGCTGATCTTGGTCTTTTTCTCCTCATCTCCTGTTTGCTGTGTTATTCAGGGAGGGTCTTCAGTCAGGGTCCATCCTGCCTCTGGAACGTGACCTCCATGAGCTTTTGCTGGACTTACTGTGTCGGTTTGACCCGCACCAGCTCCTGAGCTTCCTCCAGACCTCCCAGCACTACAGACTGGAGGAGGCCATACATGTATGTTATAGTGTTGTATAAAATCAACCAACACAACCACATTATTGCATCAACGTCTTCATTCACAGTCATTCAGCTCGAGAAAATGGGTAAAAAGTTGATAGGACACATTTGGTCCTATAATATCCAGATACTCTGGTTGACTGGCAGAGCTGCAGTGTTTATAGCCTGGACCTTGTTCTTTCCCATCAGCTGTATTTTCAGGGCTTATGTTACTCTGTGTGTGTTTTAGCTGTGGCTGACTTCTGTGCAGTCTCTCCACGGCTCCCATTTGTTTGTGGGATCCCAGGGCACTTGGGACATCTGCTCCGTGTATGTTGCTCTGTGGTAGTTCTGTCCACTGTCCATGCGTGGACTGAATAAGTCTCCTGATATTCTCATGGTGTAAGATCAGTCCAACCTATCCTGCAGTTATGAGCAGCCAACACACAACACAAAAACTGGAGTGGTATAACAGCTGTTAAGTTTTCATTGATGCCAAGTGTATTTAACATATTAGGACATCCTGCTGTTATCTCTGTGGTTTGAGATAACAACTCTCAGATTTCAATCCCTTTCAAATTGAAATCAAATGGATTTGAGAAGTTGCCATTTTAACTCGGACAAGCCATGATCCTCTGTATGTTTGTTTGTATATTTGGCTTTTGGAAACTCAGCACGGGATCTGGGGGCCCTTTGAAAGGTTTGCCAGTCAGTGGATGAACTGAGAGGATCCATAAAGATCCAGAATAAGCTAAATAAGTTCGCGTTTTGTTTTGAAATTATGCAAAGCTTCTCAGGATTAAAAAAAAAAAAAAAAGACCTCAAATGAGCTGTGTGTTTTGTGGTGGAGGTTTGTAGTCTACATGACTGTGCATGCCGGCTCTATGCTTCAATCCAGATTTGGTGTGAATGCTTCTAACAATCCATGTTTCTCACTCTAGATAACACAGAAATATCAGTGTAATGAAGCTACAGCCTATCTGCTAGAGAAGAAGGGGGATGTTCAAGGAGCTTTTGCTGTCCTGTTAAAGGTAACTTGTAAACCACTTATTTTCAGTGATAAATTATAATTACAATATCAGTTACAAAATAAAAGGATAAACACAATAAGTTAAATGTACTCTTTACCAATGGTTTTTAATGTCGTTGTTATCGTCACAAAATGCTTTTTTCTACTCCTCCTCAAGACGCTGAAGGAAAGGTTATGTTTGCTCACTGCTGAGGGTGACACAGGAGTTGAGGGACAAGATGAGAGACATGATCAGGAGGAGACAGACCATGGATCAACACTGATGGGAGTCAAAAATTCACTGAATGATATCATCGCCTTCTGTCATCGAAACTGTCAGAACCTCTACCATAAGGAAAGACAGGTAGTGTGTGTGCGTCTGTGTGTGTCTGTGTGTGTGTGTGTGTGTGTGTGTGTGTCTGTGTGTGTAGCGGAGTGTCCTCACCACAAACCATTCATTGCTTCCTTTTCTCACAGGTTCTGTGGTTTCCTCTTCTGGACGTCATGATGGCTTCTCAGAAACAAGTCAAGGGTCTCAATGCCAAACACACCTCTGAGGGTAAACATACACACACAGTTGTTTGTATCACCGTACATGCAAACAAACACGTTGCAAATTCTTTGACTCTATCAGCATATTTTCAAAGTGAATATACTTTATTTAATCGTGATGGTCATTGACTGCATCAGTAGCTGTTAGCAGTAGAGCTCCCTGCACTGCTCAGCTGTGATTGACCAAAGCTCCAAAAACCATCATAATCTGATAACTGAGTTGTAAAAAGTAATTTACTAAACTATTAACCTTATATACAGTTTTGTACTAAGCTGTGTGCAACAGCTTGAGCTACTAGAAGAAGAACGTAAATATGTGAAGAGTTGGAGGGAGAGCCCCCCTACTCCCAGAAAGGAGTCGGGCAGTTTAAGACTCATTTCTCTTAGCTGCATCAAAGTTTCAAAACTCATCCTTAACATGAGCTCTTGCATGTCTACATACATAAAGCTGCATGATGTCACACACTGGGGAAAAATATAGAGAAATAATGCTACAAGTGCTGGTAATTAAGATGATTTTAATTACTAATTTCAATGTCTTAGTGCTGAAGGAGCTGACCATGAAGGTGCTCAACTGTATGAGTAGCTTTATCTCTCTGCCTGCCATCATTCAACAGATACTGCAGGTATGTTTGTGTGTTTTGAAACAAGACCTTCAATGTTGAATAGAACATCTAATAAATGTCTCAATAAATGGATATTGTGGATATACAGTATTGAATTCATGCTGTGTGTAATGCTCTCTTGATATGTGATCGGATCTGCTTGTTTGTCTCTGTCAGGACCCAGTTTATGGTAAAGGCAAACTGGCAGAGATTCAAGGCCTTATTCTGGGTATGCTGGACACTTTTAACTATGAACAGGTAAAGCAAATTATATGTGCACATGCATGCGTGAACATGTATATGTTCAATAAGATGAGCGTGAAGGATCATTTTTGTTGGAAAAGTAAATCTTAGCACATGGTCGACAAACTGTAAACTGCTGATGTCTGTAGAAGAGATATATGATATTTTATCAGTGAAGAAAAACACTGTTCACCTGCTGTACACTTAAACAATTTTAAAAAGCCACTGTAAAAAAATATCTTTTAGACTTTACTTGAAACAACCACCAGTCTGTTGAACCATGACCTCCACTGGTCCCTGGCTCACCTGCGTGCTGCTGTCACAAGGGGGCTCCACCCACGACAAGACTTCTGCAGCATCTGCCTCCAGCACTACAAGAGGAGGCAGGATTCAGCTGAGGAGATCATTGTGTTCAGGTAACACACACACACACACACACACACACACTGGAGACTTTTGATCGACTTTAAACAAATTCAAGTGACAAAGCTCTTTGTTTTTGATTGATGATGTAGTTTGGCCACAATGTTACTCACAAGCTGCACAGCATTTAATTTTTGTGAACCCCACGATTCGACTAGATCAGGGGTCTGCAACCCTGGTCCTAGAGAGCCCCGATCCTGCATGTTTTAGATGTGTCCCTCTTCCAACACACCTGATTCAAATGACCAGGTCATCATCAGGCTCTGCAGAAGCCTGGTAACGAAGCCTGGTCATTGAATCAGGTGTATGGGAAGAGGGACACATCTAAAACATGCAGGATCGGGGCTCTCTAGGACCAGGATTGAGCACCCCTGATCTAAAATATGCAGGATTGCGGCTCTCTAGGACCCAGGGTTGCAGACCCCTAGAAGCAAATTTAAAACGTCAGAGCAGATGCTGTGTATGCTGCATGAGCAGTAACACACATAAAATATATATCTGTGACCATTACATAGTTTAATATGTTTATGTCTACTTTTTATAATGTTCAATATTTTAAAAGAAGCCTTAAATATTTTAGGAGAATGTGCTTTTTTTTCCTCCTTGCAGATGGATGTTCACATTGACACCACTTGATACCACTCTCATTTGTGTAAAATCTAAAGATATATTCATCACTTGGTTTAGAGCGCTGGACAAAGGAGAACAGTGGACCTGAATGCAATACAAACCACCAACCAACATTTCTGCACCTCACTGATTATTACTTTCTATCCTGTTTATTTATTCTGTACAAAATGTAAGTGTACAAGGAGCAAATGTATTAATTTGCTGGGATTATGTGAATCTTTTGGACTGCTTGTGTATCACTTGATCATGTTCACAAGCTAGACAAGGTTTCTCAGCAATTCATGTTGAATTGTCATCTTCTCCTAGGAAGGTTACAAATTAAACATGCCTGTCGCCATAGATCCTACCAACCTACTGGCACATGGATTTTTGCACCAATTGTGATGTGTGTGATTATTTTTCTTCAGAAACCTTCACCCTCTGAAAAGTGTTGCCCTGTGTGACAAGAGTTCCCATTAATGTGTTTTGCTCCTATTTCCAGTTTGTTGCTTTTTTAAATCTTAAAATATTTAATAGCAGCTTCTATTTTTATGTCTTGTCTTCTCGTTATTCTGTGGACACTTAAATAGTGGCCTTGTGTATTCTTGTCTCATACATGTTATGATAAAGCATGACATATTTCCAAGTTTTAAACCAAATATGTGTGTGTGTGTTGTCAGCTGTGGCCACCTGTACCACTTGCAGTGCCTGCAGCAGAAGGACTGTGGCTTGGGTTTTGCTTCAGAGCTGCAACAGAGGTGGAGGTGCTACAAGTGTTCATCCAGCCATGGAGGAAGAGACGCGTCGTCCACTGAAGCTAAAAGAGGCCGCAGCACATCTCTGGCACAGGTGTGTGTGTTTGTGCTTGTGGAGGAGGAAAGTTCACGTTATTATTATTATTATTTTACATTTAACTTGCTATCTCCAAATCCAAAGAGATAATACACCATGATAATAGTTGAATTAAAACAAATGGATAAACCAATATCAACTGTCATTTGTTTTAGACTTGCTGTAATTACCTACTGCGTGATCAGAGTTTGCTTCCAATGATATGCACCACTTTTCTCAATTTACCTTTAGGTATACATTGCTGTTATGAGGCCAGAAGGGAAAGAAGGGAGTAGTTTTAGAGTTGAAAAGATTTGAGAGTCACAACTTAAGTGCAAAAGTAAAAAAAAAATCAAAAAAAAATCAGAGTTTGTTTTATTCACTTTAACTCTTTGGCTTTTGAGAGTCTGCATACAAATTCCAATAACTCTCAAACTACTGCTGAAATGACTGGAAAGTAGCAACTGAGTAAAGAAAGAAGAGGACAGATTTGTACACTGAGGAAAGAAGGATACACTGAAAGAGAAATTGCAGAAACACCTGATGGTGTCCAACAAAGAAGTTCATTACACTCTGAAGAGACTAGAACAAACTGGAGGTTATGATGTAAGAAAGAGGGTTATTCCACAAACAGAGGATAAACATAAAACTGTCACCAGTAAGAGATATATGTATTATTACTCAATTGCAAAATCAAACCAGCTCTATATGCAGAATGTCATGATAATACTCTCAGTATCTCTGGGGACTGAAAAGCCATGGCCATAGCAGCAATAAAGGCTTGATGCTACATGTATTTGGATTTTGTTGCCATAATAATATAGCTATCGGTCTACATACAGTACAGAGCAGTCCTAAGATAAGATAAGATAAGATATTCCTGTATTAATCCCCAGAGGGGAAATTCAGGTGTCACAGTAGTATAGGCAGAAACAGTATAGCAATGAGAGTAGATAGATAATAAGATAGATAATTCAATCCTGACATATCTTTGTTTTTCTCTCCATGCCTCAGACACATGTTACACCAGTGCATCATGACACAGGAGTAGGGGCTAACAGGAAGAAGGTAAGTCTATCATATCTTTAGAAGCTTTTTTAGTATTTACAAATTACACTATGATCGCCATGTCTGCCAGAGATTAACTTGTTAAAATATATATTTGTGTCAAATTTTAGAACTTTAAACTTAATGAAGTAATAATTTTGAAACCATAGGAACAAACCCATAATTGTCAAAACTATAATTAACACCAGTTCCATAGACAGTATGTGGGTTTTATGAAAATAGGACGGCATGCATAATCTCATTACATCAATATTCACCCAGTGTGCTGCTTTCTCTCATACTAAATTACTTGCAGTGTTGTACTTTATATACAGTGCAACAAATTACAACTTTATATTTATGCTTTGACTACATGCTTGTGGTTCTTTGTTGTGACCCAGGTGTTTGTTGAGGCAACGTTGGACCTTCAACAGGAGCAGTCCTGGAATCAGATACGTTGTTTATACCGAGGACTATCCAGGGTATTAAACTAAACATCTACACTCTATCATTTATAAAATGTTTCATCAATCCATGCACATTACATATTCCCTTTTTTGCTCCCACACAAACATGAATGGATTAAGATAATATATTAAATATGTTCTTCTGCACTTTGCAAATGTCATTGGACTGATATCATTTGATAATGCCTGCATGTTTGTACTTTGGCTAAACTTTTTATTTGTCACTTGTGTATTTTTTTTTCAGTGTAATTTGTAAATGGGGTTTACTTCATACATATATTTCCTTCACAAAGCATTTTTCAAATGGTGTTGTTGAGTTTAGTTGTGCTCTTTGACAAACTGATCCACTTCTAGGTCAAGTACCACCATTACAAAATAATTTGCATGTAAAAAAATTGTCTGAGTGTGGAGTAATGAATATCTAAACTCTTGGAGATTACTGATCAACTTTATGCAAAATACAAATTCATATTAGTAAGTCATGGTTGCTATCATCACTCCTTATTCTAATTCACCATGACACCAATCAGCACTGGTTGATGGCTATAGACTTCAATACAGTGATATGTGTTAAAATCGTTTGTAACTGAAATTACATTATGACCATTTTAAGGACAAGTTTTACATACATGCAGATAATGTTACTGAGTTGTTCACTTATTTTATTCTGTTGCTATATTTATGTCCTTGGAAATTCAGTATTAATAGAAAGCACTTCAAGAGACAAACTTCTACCAATGCACAATCCAGCTGTGCTATATAGAGTAAACACTGTTGCCCTCTTGTAGTGACATAGCTACACTATCATGTGAAAAGATACACCCATTATACCAGATAGGGATTTTTTTGTAGAGAGGAAAATTGTATCTTTTGTTTCTTGGGTAATATCCTAAAAAAAAAAAAAAAAAAAAGTTATGGAGATCTGCTCAGTAGTTTTTCCACAGTGTTACTTACAGATGGACAGCTTTGTAGTTAATTCTGTCTCCCTCTTCCTCCCCCTCCCCCTCCCCCAGTTGCCCATTCTTTCAGAACTCTCCCACTGCCACAGCAACGAGAAGAGTGGGTTTCTAATCCCAGCCCAACCAGGAATAGAGAGTTTCCAGCTGAAACTCTCTCCCCCGCCTGCTTTGGAAGAATAACATCACAGCTGGTTGAAGATAAAGTTTCCCATCCTTTGTCAAGACTAAGGTCATGTGAGAGTTGTTAAGTACAGAAGGTGTTGCTTTCTCCCCTCAGTGTCATTACTCCCTCTAACTATTGTACATTAGTGTGAACTGGGGCATTCCACAGCTCTTTCTTTTTTTTTTTTATTGTGTCTGATACTTCTACTCAGTATGGCTTTAATTGTACTATAGGTGACTATAGTAACAACCATCTAACATAACTGCACACTATGCTAAAACTTTTATTTTGAAAGAGAAATTACACTGGATGTTTGTGTACAACTGAAAATTTGACGCAAGATACTTTCCCCTGATCTTACAAATCTCATGTAAAGAACAAAACCAAAAATGAAGTGATTCTATTGTCCTGTTATTGTTATGTAGCCAAAGCCTGATTGAGCTTATTTATCTGCCATAGAGTTTCATTGTTGTCCAGAAAGTATTAATAGAAATCCTTTATTGTAATTGTACAACAGGCTTACAATGAAATTGGGTATTAATTAATGCATTACCATATAGTCTTTAGGTTAATGTTGAAAAACTCATCACATCACATTTCTTCTTTCTTTCCTCAAAAAATGAAGGACTCCATTTTAAAAACTTTTGTGCATTCTATTAACAACAATAATCACTTTTGTGATCTCTGGGGAGTGTTTCCTGTGAGACACGCTTAAATGCAGAGGGAAAGCCTGTGGGACTGAAATGCTTTCTTATGGAGGACAAATTACAAATCATCATCAGAGTCGGCTAATTTCAACTGCTAAATAAATTCATTCTTTTAAAAGTACTTTTTGCTACTTGTGGCAAAATTTTAAATCTTTGATTGTCATTAATGAAATTCTGAGCTGTAAGTCAGTGCTCTATGGTATTGGGATTTTGACTTCAACATGGATATGTTATCAAGTTACATAAGGAGTTAGGGAGTTTAATGGTGCATCCAAGAGTTCTACTTCTCTATCTCTTGTGAAATTGACTATCAGGAAATGAACAGTAATTTAACTTCCAGAATCAAAGACACCAGAACCAAATTCTCTCTCTTTGGTCCTTGTTGTTTGCGATTTTTTTTTTCCACAAAAATGTGTCAAAAGCCGATACACAAACAGAACAACACAGATTTTTCAAACTTTGCACTTTGGTATTATAACATTAAATACTTTGAAATCTACATCTGTACTCACACTGCAATGTGTTTGCACACTGAGGTCAGTCACTACATGAAATTATTCATGTCTCCCTGAAATTAAATTGTCTTTTTAATCTATTTAGACCAAACAAACAAACTGAATTTGGCACAGTTCAGATAACCACAAGACAACACTGGCTTACAGTAGAAGCAGCCATGGTAGTAATTCATAGTTTGTATGTAGTTAGTTACCACATAGTACTAACATTATCTAGTAACTTTATTTGTAGGTTATCTAGTAACATTAGCTCGCTACTGAGCTATGGTGTTTCATCGTGTTTCAATGGTTCAGTCAAATTACTACATATGTTTTGTCCCACCTACATATCCTGCACTATATTTATAATAAAAATACTCTTGAAATGCTGTTTAAGGTGGACTTTGACAAATCATTTTAAATAGGAATGATCAGTATTAATTAAGTCATGACGGGGAAGAGACCCCAGAGATACTCGGCAGTTTTCACAAATGTTTTTTTCAAACAGCAGAAGAACCTTAATATGGGTTTTTACCCTTTTCATCACTTACAGGTTTCTGACCCCCTGCCTTAATTGAGCTTTCATCTTCAGATTTTTAAAAGTACTTCATACATAGTGTTTTGAGGTTTGTAAGCATTTTAAATGGCAGAAAGCAAGATCCAATTTTTTATACAGTGTCATTTAACCCATTTCATTTGTTTACAGTTCTCTCTTTTTTTTTTTTACCACATCATAATTTTGTTTCTTTAAAACCTTTTTGAGCATAGTAAGAATGAAAACTTTGTCAAAAAGGAAAAGTATTGTTTGATATTCTTGTCATCTGCTTAATAAAACCAGCGTTCATGCTGTAGTAATCCCACACATGTAAGTTGTCTTTGCTTTATCTCTGTGCTTTGTGTCACATTTTTGAGCACTGCTAAATGTTTTGTGGGTAGATACAATTCATGTCACGTGAGTACATAAGCGATCAATCATTACTCAAGTTGAGAAATTTAAATTTAGATTTTCAAGTCTGAAGGAAAGACCTGTAACAAAAACACTACAAATATGCTCATAGCCTTTTGCCCAATATACAAGTAACAACTAAAGTGATATTTACAATTTACATGAAAATAAACTTTACAACTAAACTCATTTACAGACATTCTTCAACATGATTTAATAGTTTAATTTGTAAAATATGCTGGCATAAAGTATTTTAAAACTTTCATGTTTTAACAAATGCTCTGCATGGTTTAGTCCTTTATTATCTGTCAGTATCAAGTAGTAGGCTCTGAATCTCTGTTGTTTTATAGAAATGGTATTGCAATTTAAAAGCAGTTCCATAAACTACAGTCTTTACGCTAAAAAATGAGCCTATTTGAGAAATGATAGGTGGAATTTTATTTTTTGACACTTTGTTAATCCCTTGGGAGATACCGCAGGGAAATTGTCAAAGTACCATCTATCTATCTGATGTCCATTGGCTTGATCTGGCCCATAATCGTTCTCAATGCAGCGAACTGTCTTCAGTAGACCTCAAAACCCCTTACATTTTACTAAGGAATGTATCAGACGTATAGTCCTCTTCCTCGTCAGAGACCAAAGCCGCACAAAAGAAAGTAAATGTAGAAATGTACTGGTACACTGCGAAAATAGTTAATCGGTTAAGCATTTGTTTTTGCTCTTCAGATGTTTGGTTCGTTCACGAATGCGTCCGACAAGCTACAACGTATACAATGAGTCTTTAGTTCCGTCCTTACCTTTGACAAATAATTTAGGGGAAATTATTTATCCTGAGTGAATAAGAAAAATAATAATAATGCAACACTGACATTGGCGTTTATACTATCTATTACTAGTTATGTTAGCTGTGTTACAGTATTTGTTTGGTTTCACATCGGACACATGTTAATGCGACACTGACGATACTCGTCGTCATTCATCCTGAGCCACCGAAACACAGGTAGGATAAATTATTTGGTTATATATATCCTGAACTAGGTAGAAGTTGTTGTCGGGGCATCATTGAGCTGCTGAATGTTTTAAAAATTGGTGACATATAGTTAAAGCCATGTTTGTGTGAGCGTCAGTCACTGGAGTTTAGCTTGTTCCTGGTAGGAACTAGCTAGGTTGCTAACCAGCTCGCCCATTAACAACTGGAGGCTGACAGCTGTCAAGACAGAACAACAGAGTATTAGCGCTACACAGCTTTGACATTTTAGTTTGGTGCATCTTTACGACACATAGGCGCGAATTTTACAACGTCCATAATATTCACCATATTACTACTAAATCTGTTCCTGTGGCAAAACGCGATATAAACGAATCAAGGACGTGAAATGTCCACAGATCCTCAGTAACTAAGGTGCCGTTATGAGAGACATTCAATGACAAGGTATACCATCTAATATAACATTGCAGAGACGAGGGTGTGCAGCACTGTGTCCAAAGGTCCTCGCCATGGAGTTGGCTCACAGTCTACTTCTCAATGAAGATGCTTTGGCCCAGATCACTGAAGCTAAGAGGCCTGTCTTCATCTTCGAATGGCTCCGCTTTTTGAATAAAGTGCTTGTGGCAGCAAATAAGGTGACTATTTTAATTTTGGCATTGCTTATGTGAGTGAGTGTCATTAGAAGCAGTTTGTGATTGTATTTTGTGCTTGCATGGTAGGTTGATGTGAAGGAGAAACAGAAGAAGCTAGTAGAACAGCTAACAGGGCTGATCAGCAGTGCACCTGGACCACCAACAAGAAAACTCCTGGCTAAAAACCTTGCTACCCTCTACAGCATCGGTGACACCTTCACTGTTTTCCAGACTCTGGATAAATGCAATGACATTATCAAAAGCAAGGATGACACACCCGCGTACTTGCCAACAAAACTGTAAGTTCCCATTTAATCACAGCAGTTTTTATTTTCATTTGCTATTCTTGATGATGAGTGATAGTCTATTCGAGCTTATACACGTTTGCATTAAGATATAAGCCGTTCAGCACTGCTTTGCTACATACAGTATGGCCACCTTCAAGAGTATTAGCGGGTAAGCCAAATGTTAATCTTCAGAATGACATTTTATGTTTAAAACAGAGGATTATGTGCACATGAGCAGATATCATGCTGCAGTTCTCACTGGAATTAATGGAATCTAATAGTAGATAAAACCAAATCAGTGGTGCTCTGCAGAGCCAACATGCATTCACACCTGATTGTTTACATAGAGAACTTGAGGTGATGTAACCTCCTTATTATTATCACCAGTGATCAATAGTATAAAAGTTGGTCTGGATGCACTTAAGATGAGGAAAAAATGATTGTCAGAATATCTGCCACAGAAAACCTAGTTATGAAAATTAAATTTCATCACAATCTATTTTCTATTTTTATTCAAATGATTAAATTCAAATGAGTATTCACAAGGATCGTATGACTATTGTTTGTCATTGTCAAATAATTTAAAGTGAGAGTGTAATTGTAATACCTACACCCTATGTACAGTGCTGCAGTGGCATGTGTTGGAGCTTTTTATGAGAAGATGGGGAGGATGCTGGGAAGCTCCTTTCCAGACACCATTAATAATCTTTTGAAGGCTTTAAAGAGTGCTGAGGTATGATCTTTAAGATTACAAAATTAAGAATTCATATACAGTTTTCAGTGTATTGGGTCAAATTGGCTAAATAAAAAGATTTGGATGAATGAAATCGAATTAACATCTGCTTTATTTCTTTTCTTTGTAACTTCACTTTATTGATGCAGTCCCAAGGCAGAGGAGAGATCCTTCTCAGCCTGCAGAAGGTGCTCAGTGGACTGGGTGGAGCTGCAGCATCATGTCACAGAGACATCTACAAGAATGCCCGCTCTCTTCTCACAGACAGGTCTATGGCTGTACGCTGTGCAGTGGCAAAGGTTGGTTTCAGAAAAACAATTAATGGCAACACAAGAAATTAAACAAAAGTGCATTTAGTAGGTGTAGTCAAACAAAAGACGACATTTTATGTCTGTTTCTTTGTGATGATTTCTTGCACTGGCGGAGGATTTTATAATGTAGATTACAATTTAGTGTAATCTTAAGTGTTTTTTCTTTATTTTTTTCTAATATTGTTTAGATCTATTTGTATTTGCAAGACTGGAATTTCCCACTTCAGTTATAAATATCAAGGGACCTGGGAATTTCTACAGTCTGATTTTTCTCTTTAGAGAAAAAGACTTATCTTCTGAGACAAGTAACACAAAGTAACAGATGTGTTGCACAACATCTCACTTTAACTATTGTGAAACACAATTTCCTGTTTAGAAAGCCTGACATCAGTTATAGCTACTATATATGGTGCACCTTGTGTTCACTGTATATTGCAATGACAATAAATTGGACATTCATAGAATTATTGGAGTCACTAGTGTGCCTGTAATAAAGTACATTTCTTCTACATGCATATAGACATTGACAACATTTAATTGTTTTTCCTGTTGCCTGATCAGTGCCTGTTGGAGCTGCAGAATGAGGCAGTATTCATGTGGACCACAGAACTGGAGAACATGGCCACTTTGTGTTTCAAAGCTTTGGAAGGGTCTAACTATGGTGTTCGGGTAGCAGTGGCCAAGCTGCTTGGGACGGTCATGGCCACTGCCCTCATCCCCAAACAAGCTGCTGGTAAGTTGAAGAGTTGTAGTTTATCTTTGGCTGCTTTCACAGAGGTAACCCCTGCACCTTCACTACTTTTCTTCTTTGTTGTCTCTATTCTGTTTTTTTACTTCCCCCACAGTGATGCGTCAGAATGTGAAGCGGGCCACTCTGGATGAGGTGCTGGAGCTAATGGCCACAGGCTTCCTGCGTGGTGGATCTGGCTTCCTGAAAAGCGGAGGAGAGATGTTGAAAGGTGGCGGCTCTGTCAGCAGGGAGGTGCGGGTCGGCGTCACACAGGTGAGGTCAATTCTTAAATGTGATAAGAATCAGAAACCTGCATTTTCTAATTCATGTCCCTCATGCATAATCCTTTTTTCACTGTCCTCAGGCTTACGTTGTGTTTGTGACAACACTCGGTGGTCAGTGGCTGGAGCGCAACTTCGCCACATTCCTGTCCCATGTTTTGGACCTTGTGTCTCACCCACGGGCCACACAGACACACGTTGAGGCTGTGTACTCACGCCGCTGTGTCTCCTTCATGCTGCGAGCCACTCTGGGGGGCTTACTGGGAGAGAAAGCACAAATTGCAGCTGGCAAAGAAATCTGCCAAGCCATCAGCAAGCAAATGAGGGCTGTGGGTAAGGAGGATGGGGGGGAAATATCACGGTTCAGAGCATTACAGAGTAAGTACTCATCCATTATTATCACCTTTAATTCAACCTTCATTTAATCTGTTAAATTCTTGCATGGTTTGTGCTTGTGTACATAGATGACTTTTCTTTCTTTTTTTTTAACTTGCTTCCCTTATTTTTGCATCCTGTTTTGCTTGTTTTCTTTTTGGATTGCTCCTGCCTTGGTTTAAATAATTTTTTAACCACAAGCAGCATCATAATGGCAGTAACATCATCCATTGCTAACTCGGCATATTATTACTCATGCTTGCATTACTGAAGAGCCTTCATGACTTTTTGCCTGTGAATTCACGTTCTGTTTTGCCTTACAATCCCAAAGGAGCAGATAACATAACTTTTTCTGACTGTCGACATCTTGCTTACACCAGCAGAAAAAGTGCAAGTGCCTTTTAAATTCACAAATGCAACATAGGAAGAACAACACATAATATTTGCAAGTTTGCTGCACCAAATTTCCCTTTTTTCTGCTTTACATCATCACATCAATCATTTTTAAAATCACCCATATCTCATTCACAAAGGATGATTCTTACTCTGATTTGCTTTGCAACCTATAAACGGATGTAAAATATTTTTAATATGAGATTCATAAAAATGTTGGATGTTGGTGTCACTCCAGACGTGATCCTGGGCTCTTTGTTGTTCACTCTGTATTTGCTGCTGTAGCTTTTCTGACCAGCTGGATCTTTGAGACTTCTTGAAATGAGACTTAAACAAATGTCTGTGTTAATGTATTCGGGGAGAGTGTTACTCTATGTCCCCCTCTGTATTCTACAGTTGATTTCCTGTGTCTTTAGATATTTGGAACAAAATGACTGCCACAGTTCAAGAAGCAGCTTTACACCTCTTTCTTTTTCCTCACATGTGATTTGTCTTAAATGGTGCCTATTCAGAGCTGAGTGGATTTTGGTTCTTGATAGATGATCATCACCTGGGCTAATTAGCAACTTAATGAAATCTTCATTTTTTTGTCATTTGTCACGTTTATCCTTTGATACAGCCTTTGAACATTGTTTCCTGCTTTCTTTCTTTTTTTTCTTTAAATATGACAACAATCCTCAGCTCTGAGTTTTTGGGACATACAGCAGTGTGCTTTTTACTAATGTGGTAAATTAGGTTATTAGAAGTTACAATATATTCTTTATTAAAGCCAAACCATTGTCTGTTGATATAAAATGTCCCCTTTAAAAAAAAAAAGAGAGAGAGGGATAAAAAAGACTAAATTGCTCGTGAGTTTGAGCCACCTACTCAAGACTTGTTTTTGAAATGTGTAAAGTTTAACAATGACTCAACAATATCTGAAATTTGAAATGTTTGTACTGATAAATTGTTCTTGCTTGTTTCAATTTCTCTGCCATGTGTTTTTCCAGAGGCAGTAGTGAACGACATCAGTGGAGAGAACAAGGCAGGGGCGGCTGATGTCTCTGCGAGTCAGCACGTCATGGTTTGTGCTCTCAAAGAGCTCGGCAGTTTAGTTCAGAGCTTGTGTGCGACAGCATCACCGCTCATCCAGGAGCCTTCCATAGGTGAGGCACAAACTGTCGACAAACGTCAATAGTAAATAGTTGCCAACTTATTTATTTGTTTTTCAATGAAGTGAGGTATCACCCTTCCTCCCTGTGTCTGCTGAGTGTTCACATGCACAATAGTGTTCACCAGCAAGTAAACAATATGGTGGCAGCCAGTGCTATTTGGTAAGATATATTTGGTGGTAAGAGTGCTCACTCAAACCTGTTTTCAGAAACTACTTTTTAAATCCTCTTTTTTTTGAACAACTAATTTAGCTAGATTTTTTTAATGAACGTATTTATCTTATTCTCATCAATTTTGAAGACAGCACAAACCTCGTGCTCAATTGAAAAGCTTATGCTAAATCAGAGCCACTTGATAATTATGCACTTTTATAATCCGATTAGTCAACTAATTATTTTGATAGTCGATAATTCATCAACTATCAGAGTAATTGTTCGTTTCAGTCCTACTACATATATAAAATGGGCTATTTATTTGGCTGCTATTAGGTTACAGCCATTTAACATAACATTAACTGCCAACAACAATGTAAATCTTACATCCACTTCTTTGCAATGCTGCATATTTTTGTTAATGAGTTTCAGTCATGATAACATGGCATCTAAAGTCAGAAGGAATGAATTTAAACTGAATACATTACATGAAATATACTCCATTTCCACGTCTCCAGGACTTCTTGAAACCGTGACCTCAGTGCTGCTACACCCAAGCATGGCAGCACGTTTGGCGGCCGCATGGTGTCTGCGCTGCGTTGCTGTTGCGCTGCCCTATCAGTTGACCCCACTGCTGGACCGATGCGCAGAGAGAATCAACAACCTGAAGAGTTCACCTGAAGCTGTGAGCGGCTACAGCTTTGCAATGGCGGCTCTGCTGGGAGGCGTACATCAGTGTCCTCTGGGTATCCCCCACTCCAAGGGCAAGGTGTGTAGCTTCAAAGTGTAATCTTCTTTGTGTTTATCTGTCATTTACTCCTTTTCACATTTTATATTCTTGATGTTGACCTACTCATTGAGGGCCTGACCTAAAGATTGAATTTAATCTCTGTAGTTGGTGGTGAGTATAGCTGAAGACCTCCTGCGGACAGCTGCTCAGAATAGTCGACTGTCCCTGCAGCGTACACAGGCTGGATGGCTGCTGCTGGGGGCCCTCATGACTTTGGGTGAGTCTCCCAGACGTTGCTCGTTGCTCATCAATTCATAAGCAATCCCCTCTCCCTCTCATCACCACACTGTGTGTTCCCAGGTCCTTCCCTTGTGCGCTATCACCTCCCCAAAATGCTGCTGCTGTGGAGGAATGTGTTTCCTCGCTCCCAGAAGGAGCTAGAGGCAGAAAAAGCCAGAGGAGACTCCTTCACCTGGCAGGTCACCCTGGAGGGCCGAGCTGGAGCACTATGTGGTAAAGATTCACATCTGCCTTGTGGACCTGCACATGCACTATAATGTCAGCACATGTAATTCTGACCAAAACACTTTCTTTCGTCTGTAGCCATGCGTAGTTTTGTGGCCCACTGTCCCGAGCTTCTCACAGAAGACGTGATCCGTAGACTGATGACACCCATCGAATGTGCCATGACCATGATGTCTCAGTGAGTGTGGAGCTCTGATTGTCTGTTCAAGACTTTGTCTTAGGACTATTTATTTTTTATGTGTGATAACTATTGCATTTATTTCATTGTTTTCTGATTTTATATCTAATGATTGCAATATTTTGGTCTTTTTCTCAGCATCCCCGCCATCATTAAAGTCCATGGCGCTCACCTGAAAGCGAGTGCAGCCATGGTGAGGCTCAGGTTGTACGACATCTTGGCTCTCTTGCCTCCTAAGACTTATGAAGGTAACACAGCCACTTCAGTATTAATTTCCCAGAAAGTTAAAAGTCATTCATGGAAGATGTTTTAAAATCATGAATTGTCTTATGTAGGCAGCTTTAATGCCCTCCTGAGGGAGCTGGTGGCAGAGTTTACTTTGACTGACAACTCAGCCAACACCACCACCTCGCTGCTGCGCTCTCTGTGTCACTATGATGACAGTGTCCTCATGGGCTCATGGCTACAGGAGACTGACCACAAGTCCATAGAAGATCAGGTTAGTTCATATGCCTTAAATACTACAATGATTGGTCGGCCCTCTCATTTCCATCACTGCTGACACAGAGAATATTCGCTTTTATATAACTTGACCCAGTTTGTGTCAGCTTGGTTTATTTCTGGAAGTGATTCTGTGGACCCCGGACTGTTTATTGCATCAACAAAATTCTGTGCATTGCATAAATAAATTCAGCGGGTTAAAGGTAGATGCCTGAAGTGTGTGGTTGTGTTTCTACAAAATATATTTAAACAAACTTTTTGTGTCCCTATGTTATTGGAAACTGTATGTTTTTTGAGCTGTTTGTGTCGTTATTAATGTATCATTGTTGCTCCACAGTTGCAGCCCAACAGTGCATCTGGCAGCGGAGCTCTGGAGCACGACCCCTCCTCCATCTACCTGCGTGTCCCTGTAGGTGAGGCCATCCCCGGGCCTCTCCCTCTGGGTGTTTCCGTTATCGACGCTTCAGTGGCTCTGTTTGGTGTGGTTTTCCCCCATGTCTCCTTCAAGCACAGGTCAGTGGCTGAGTTGTTGCAGTGAATGTTTTGAAAAATGTTTTTAATACTTGCAACATGTCAACACTGCATCTTACATTGTACAGTCATTCTCTTGTTTTTCTCTTATGCATTTGTTTTCACTGCTACATTATGTGTGTGGCATTCTGTATTTAGTTTTTTTATAAATGCTAACTGACTTTCAGGCTGCAGATGCTGGACCACTTTGCAGAGTGCATAAAGCAGGCCAAAGGAGTTAGACAACAGGCCGTCCAACTGAACATCTTTACTGCAGTGCTCAGTGCCCTCAAGGTGAGAAAACATGCTTAATATTCTCTTAACAAAGGAATGCCATGTTTAATTATTGAAGTAATACAAACAGTGTGATATGATGTGTCTCTTCCTTCCTGACTGAAGGGTTTGGCTGAGAACAAGAGCACTCTGGGCCCTGAGGAGGTGCGCAAGTCAGCCTTGGCTCTTGTGATGGGAGCTTTGGACAATCCTAATCCCATCCTGCGCTGTGCTGCTGGAGAGGCGCTGGGCAGGATGGCTCAGGTGGTAGGAGAGGCTACCTTCATAGCCAGAATGGCACAGACCAGCTTTGACAAGTAAGCATGTTGTATCTGTATTATCTCTTCTTTGTTTTGTTTTAGTCTGTTTACTCTGGTAAGACAAGTCAACGCACCAGCATTATAAGCATTTACACACAGTAAGTGTGTACCATAAATGCTTTGCGAGTGATAGTACGTTCAGTATTTAGTTTTTGTTCATCCATTTTGATCTGAATCTATATATTTTTTTCTGTAGTCATTTGAGCCACATCTCTATTCCTCCTCTATTCACAGACTGAAGTCAGCTCGTGATGTAGTTTCAAGGACGGGCCATTCACTGGCTCTTGGCTGTTTGCATCGATATGTTGGAGGAATTGGCTCTGGGCAACACCTAAAGACCAGTGTCAGCATATTATTGGCTCTGGCCCAGGATGGGTCCTCTCATGAGGTCCAGGTACAGGACTTTGAAATGCACTTTCTCATGGAGGAAATTGATTTTGCAGTTTGTCACTGTTTATCTTTTTTTTTTTTTTTTAAACAGACATGGGCTCTGCATTCTTTGGCTCTGATTGTGGATTCCAGTGGCCCCATGTACAGAGGCTACGTGGAGCCTACACTCTCCCTGGTACTCACCCTGCTCCTGACTGTGCCTCCGTCTCACACAGAAGTTCACCAGTGTTTGGGCCGCTGCCTGGGAGCTCTCATCACCACTGTGGGACCAGAATTACAGGGTAGCTGTGGCAGAAGCTAAATCCAAAATATTTTCTGGTTCTACTGTAACTCTTTCATTTGACTCTCATTTCCTTAAAAAGCATGTAACAGAATTTTTAGCAAGCATTAGGTAGTGCAATCAATTTTAAGCCTCTCCACTCACCTTAAGCACATTAGAGGACATACAGTGTATCCTCCATTTGCTAAAAATTCTATTTCTTTGTGCCTTTTTTCTTGATGTCACTGGGTTTTCTAGGAAATGGAGCCACTATTTCCACCATCCGCTCATCCTGCCTGGTTGGTTGTGCCATAATGCAGGATCACTCCGACTCCCTCGTGCAGGCAGCTGCCATCTCATGTTTGCAGCAGCTGCACATGTTCGCTCCGCGGCATGTCAACCTGTCCAGCCTGGTGCCCTGTCTCTGTGTAAGACATATTGAGTTTGAGACTAAGAGTGTGGCAGTTGTGGATTGTGTTCATCCTAATATGATTTTCCACTGTACTGCTGGATTCCTGCAGGTGCACCTGTGCAGCTCTCACCTGTTGCTGCGTCGAGCTGCTGTGGCCTGCCTGAGACAGCTTGCCCAGAGAGAAGCAGCAGAGGTCTGTGAGTATGCCATGAGTCTGGCGAAGAGAGCAGGAGACAGCAAAGACAACACCACAATCAGTGAGTCCAAATACAGCAGATGATAGCATTCAATGTGGCTAATATACCACAGTGAGACATTGTGACTTTTACTGAGTTGACTTTGTCCCTGGTTCAGATCTGAATATCACAGAGACCGGACTGGAGGGCGTTCTGTTTGGCATGCTGGATCGGGAGACGGACAGGAAGTTGTGTTCTGACATCCATGACACCCTGGGTCACATGCTATCGTCTCTTGCTGTGGAAAAACTTTCCCATTGGCTGAAACTCTGCAAGGACGTCCTTGCAGCAACAACAGGTAAATCTACAAAAACAAATCTATCTTAATTCAAATCTTCTCTTTCGAATCCTTGTATGTGAATCTCTTCTTTCAGATGTAGGGGGAGCTGTTGCATTTGAGGTGGAAAAGGACGAGGAAGACTCTGAGAAAAAAGATGAGATGGATGACGACACCATGTTCACAGGCCTGGGCGAGGATGACAAGTCGAAGCCCTCTGTGGCTCCGCGCTGGGTGACACGAGTGTTTGCAGCAGACTGCTTGTGTCGCATTATCTTGCTCTGTGAGAATGCAGACAAAGCACATTTTGACCTGGCAGCGGCTCGCTCTGCACAAGCTAAGAATCCCAAAGGTATTGTTCAGTGCGTTGTAAGACAGACTACCTCAGAGTTCACTTAAAGGTTTGAGATTGATTCATGCCACCTGATCCCAGTCTGCACAGCTAAATTGTAGCTTATTAATGTACTTTTAGATCAACAACAATAAAGATGAGTAAGCAAAAGTGGTAGGTATTTTATTCCATTGAAACAGATAGAAGAGCCAGTATAATGGATTGATTATATCAGCTTCTTCCTCAAAAGTAAGCAATCTAAAGGCAAGACAGTAATAGATCATTCTAGTGCTTCAACACCAGCTAAGCCAAATTTTGTGACTGGGATTGAGTGGATGGTTGGTCTGCATGTCAGTGTGTCCAGCTAATCCCTTGAATGGTGTACCTCAACTAAATCTCAGCCTCAGAGTCAATATGTGGTTTCCTTTGAGTCACTGCAAGTACACGCTGAAACTCTACAAGTAGATTTGCTGTGTCCATTTGTATTCAATCCTCAGAGAGAGGCGGTAAAAAGCAGAGTGTTGAAGGTAGCAACTGTACCTTCCTTGCAAATGTGCAACCCATCATTGAAGGATTTCAGAGTTAGATTAACAATGCCTTAAAATGTTTAAAAGGAATAAATGGGTTATTTATTCTGTTATTGTTTGTTGTTCCAACCAGGAGATCTGTTGGTGCTGCATTTGTCTGATCTCATCCGCATGGCTTTCATGGCTGCCACCGACCACAGTAACCAGCTGAGAATGGCTGGCCTGCAAGCTCTGGAGGACATCATTAAAAAGTTTGCGTCCGTACCAGAGCCTGAGTTCCCAGGACATGTGATCCTAGAACAGTATCAGGCCAATGTAAGTTTAAGAAAATCACAAAAGAAATTGCAAGGATCAGATGCAAAAGTCAAGAAACTTGATAATGACAGAAAAAGTGAACCCAACTGAAATTGTGAACTTTGTTCCTTTAGGTCGGAGCTGCCCTCAGACCTGCATTTTCACCTGATACACCGTCTGACATAACAGCTAAAGCATGCCAGGTAGGACGCCCTGCTTTGTTACCTCCGTCAAAATAATGATGTTTTCACATTTGTCTGACTGGCTGTTAAGCATTAAAGAAATATTACTGAACTAATATTACTGATTTTTTTTAGGTACAAATAGAGTGTTAATGAGGAACTAATGATTTCTCCAAGATGAGGGGATTGGATCCTATCTGAAAAAAATATCCAGACAAATGCCTCTGTTATTATGGCCAAATCTTTTAACAAGTTAGTTTTACTATTACACCAGTAGAGGGCGACAGTGTTCACAGCTTGATTATACTTGGCATAGGTTCGCCCTGTCTGAGTTCCTTGTAGTGTTTTGAATGTTTTGACAGAAACTTCCTCAGAAACATTGGTTTGCACTTTGCTTTACATGGATGTCTGACGTGTGCGATGCAGAAATACACAAATTCCTCGAGTGTTCTACTATCAGCTGTTGTGTGTTTATATATACTTTCCTGATGCTAGATGACTTTGTAGCATTGTAACCACAGTAACTGTTAATTACCAGTGGGAAATGAGTCATCTTCCCTTTAGAAGCCAGCAGTGTAAAATTTTCTGGCTTAATACTATGCTCCTTGATGTATTTGACTGATGTAAAAAATTATTGATATGGGAAAATAACAAACATGCGTGCCAGTAATATTCACCCTCTGTTTATTTTATTTATTTATTTATTTTTTGACAACCAGAAATTGTCAGGGGGTCTCTTTTCTAAATAGAGCAATGAACTAATACAAAATATTTTGTGTACCTGGTCACATGATCTATAGAAAAACTGTAGTTAGGCTATAGTTCTTATAGCCAAACATGCTGCAAGGTGTTTCGCTTACATCATAACACTGTTGCTCTTGTCCAGCTGACATTAACAACCGTTCTCTTCAGAGGGATGTAATGTTTTAATACATGCTCCATTTTTACAGCTTTAACATGTCTGTCCTATTCATTATCAGTTGTTTGACATCCCCACCCAATACTAATGGCATGACTAATCAAGCTCGGCTGATCTGTTGTGTAATACTGGTTTTTGATTTTTCTTGAGTAGTAATAGTGCACTATAAATTTTCCATAGGCCATAGTTTTATCTTTCGTTATCTCGATTATTCTGTCCACAGGTGTGTAGTACATGGATTGGGAGCGGTGTAGTCAGTGACCTCAATGACCTGCGGAGAGTCCACAACTTGCTTGTGTCATCGCTGGACAAGGTGCAGGCTGGGAAGGGCTCATCCAGTCAGCTGTACAGTGAGAGCGCCACCACGATGGAGAAGCTGGCTGTGCTGAAGGCCTGGGCTGAGGTGAGAGAGCACTGCTTCTTTTCTTATACAGCAAATCATTTACATGACAGATCTGACTGTGCTCAATGGCTTTCTGGCTCAGGTGTATGTGGTGGCAATGAAGGTCAAGAAAGAGGCTGAATCCAAACCGGCCAAACCAGTCAGAAGCGCAGATGAGGATGAAGATGAGGATGATCTGAGTGCCAGTGTGCTTCCACCAGACAGTCTTATCACGTTGGTGCAGCCAGAGCTGCCCTCACTGAGCCGTCTGTGGCTGGCCATGCTGCGAGATTACGCTCTACTAACTTTGCCGGCTGAGTTCTCCAGTCAGCTGCCCCCTGATGGTATATGACATCTTCTTGTTTGTAATTGGTAAAATAATCCAGAAATATTTGATTTGCAGAGATATTTTCTGCTTGTTCCTTCACAAGACATTACCAAAAACATCTTGGAGTAAGTTTCTGTTAAACTGAATTTGCTGACAAGTTGGCAGTGTGTTTAAATGTAATTAAAATTTCAGATGATATAGATATGTTGCTATGCAGGGGAATATATTTGTACACAATGCAAATAAAATTGCAAAGTAATTTTGTGTAAACAAGTTTTTTCAGACTGATGTGCATCTGTGTGCAGGTGGAGCATTTTACACCCCGGAGACTATAGACACAGCAAGGCTCCACTACCGCAGCTGCTGGGCTCCTGTCCTGCATGCAGTGGCCCTGTGGCTGAACAGCACTGGGTTTGGAGAAAGTGAAGATCAAGAGGAGGTTGCATCAGCTCCCTCCAAAACTCAAGGTCTCCCTCAGGGAGACTCCTCCACAATAAAGACCTTTGAGGAGTCCGTCAAAGACAGGATGCATCTAATGCTGGGTAAAGAAACACACAGCTGTCATCTGTTGTGTAAAGCATTTACCTAATTGTGATGTGTTTTTGCTGTTTTTTTTTCTGGAGAAGCTCCTAATACACAGAGATGTGACAAAAATGAATAGTCCACCACACATCTGCCAACTGTCAAAGAGTGGAAACAAAGATGAACACACCCTAAGTGCATTTTTATGTTGTGTCTCTCAGGAGTCAGTATAGAGTTTCTCTGCTTCCCTCGACCCGAGGAGCCCATCGAACATGTGATGTCCTGTCTGCAGGCTCTGTGCACCCTGCTTGAATCTCCCTGTGCTAAGACCCATATCGCAGAAGACCAGGTAAAGATAGAGATTACAAATGTAATGACTCATTCAAACCTAAAACCTTCTCTTGCAATTTGAATCTACAATGTTTAGAAACCATTATATTGACGTATTTGGATTTTTAAAGCTGCTTACATTTTCAACTAAAAAGCATTTCTCATAAGTTAATACAAATTCAAGCACTGGATGAACTAAATTCCCAAGTCCACCTCCGGGTGGGTTCAGAGGACACGTAGGTTGTATTCTAAATTCAGCTACTAGAAGGTTATATTTCTCAGCTGTGTTTGGTGGATCCTGTGAAAAGGCCAGGTCTCTGTCGGCTCATTTTAGAGTGTGGTGTTCACACGATCCAGTCCTAAACTGGGACAGCTATTATTATGTTCATAAAAGTTTCTCTTCTTGAAATTATAATAAAAACTGTATTTGAATTTCTGCTCACATACAATATAGGCATTATTTGAAATCATTCTGAGAAACATCAACAAATGAAATTTAGTCCAATTGATAGTAGTATAAAAAACTCCATGTTATTTCTGTTTCTCTGTATCAAACCTGCCTATTTACTAGCGATTATGGATGTGTTGGCAATAAACAGATGAGCACTACATGTCAGGCTCTTTACTGCAGAAAATAAAGTGGATTATTTTTCTGATTATCAGTGTTAATTTTCCTCTTGTTTCACAGTGGCCTTACTGTAAGTGTTTTCTGTTGTAGCTGCTGGCCGTCGAACTCCTGAACGTGCTTCACAGGCTGCTGTTGACCCGGGATCCCCCTGCTGTCCAGCTTCAGGTCACTGCTGTTGTACAGGAGACCATCAGGGCCGTGCAAGACCATCTGCAGCAACAGCGGGTCAAAACGGGTCAGGAACATTACATCATACCACAGCACTGCTATAGACAGATTTATCTGAATGTTGCCTGAACAAGAGAACTGATGGCATTGGCTTAGTTCTGTTTTGTATTCAGAGTAAAGATGTGTGAATATGTGGGTGGTTGGAGTGATTTAGGTTATCATGTTTTAGACAAATGCTTAACAAAGGAGATTAAACACAAGCAAAACAGCAGCATATTCTGTGAGGTCCTTATCGGGGACGCATCAGGACACATTAGCGTGTACACTACAAAATGTATGTGTCCCGATCCATGAGTCCCCATTTGGTTTAAGTAATCAGATCTCAGTGGTTTTTGGTGGACAATCACACTTGTATATATTGCTGTCCACTTGTGATCCGATCACCTTAGACTAATGCGTCCTGAAGCGTCCTTGATGGATGTAAAGCTGCTCTGCTTCGTCGTTCCCTGCTAAAACATAAACAACTTTGTCCTATCGCCCAAAACAGTTCGTACAGCCTGTGTGTGTACTAGGACTGCAACTACTCTGATAATCAATGTTTAGCTCTCAGTTTTTAAATTTAGCATTAAGTTGTTTAAATGATGGGCTAATTCATAATAAAGACAAGAAAGATGGATACTTCCTTCAGAAACAAATCTTTTAATCAACTTAGCTGCTGAGATCTGCTGCTACTGATACAGAAAGTTAAAAAAAAATGTCCCTTGTCTTCTCCAAGGAAAGGCACAGTGTTCAGTATTGATATAAAGTATAAATAAATAACACTGGGCCTTATCCTCTCTTCTAGTTAACTTTGCTAACTGTTTACAAAAACTGGTGATGTGGTAACTGTGTGGGGTCCCCAACGTTGCTGTAGTCATACTCGAACACAAGTGGTCTGCAGTTTGGAGACGCATGTGAAATACAGCTGTAAATAAAGATAGTCTGGTGGTCCACTTGTGATCCAATCACCCAAGACATGTCTTATAACCAAGTCTGAACACACCCTATGTTGTTTTGCTTAGGCAAAGAGGAAGACGGCGAGAAAGACTCTCAACCAAGCCTGGGTGAAGGAGGAGACACAGGGGAACTCGTCCCTGGCAAGTCTCTAGTGTTTGCAGCCATGGAGCTGCTCGTGTTCATCCTGGTCCGCCACCTACCACAACTCAATACTCGTGTAAAGGTGTCACCCAGCCATGTGCCACTCAGGCCTCAGCGACTACCCGAAGAAAGTGCACGCCTAGTGGCAAACACAGTGTCCATCCTGGCAGAGCTGCCCTCGCTCTGCTCTCCGTCTGGTGAGGCCTGAGGAAACCTGCTAACACACACACACACACACACACACAAACACACACACACACATTAGCAGAATATGAAAGGAAAACACATACAGAAGCAAATCTGTACTGTGATAGTACACATTATCAAGTCTCTGTTTCAATTTGGGGGATATCTGTAAGTATGAGCCTGCATTTCCCGTTTTACTCAGGTCTGTCTATACTTTTGGATCTATACTGATTGAGATTAATTGTAAATATCAACATCATTAGCATAGCAATTTGGTATTTACTGTGAAATGATGCCATATCTCAAAGGTTTTATTTTTTGTTGTTGTTGGATTGTTTTTTTTTTAAACCTTTATAGGAAGCATGACTATCCTGCCTACAGTCCTCTTTCTGATCACCGGGGTTCTGAAGGAGACAGCAGTCAAGACGGCTGACAACTCGGTGTCTGTGCCTGTGTCAGCTGCCCTGCAGGGCATCAAGACCATCATCACCTCCCCAAAAGCCCGTGTTGAGAGCATGCAGGCACAGTGGACCGGCCTCGTGAGAAGCAGCCTGGCGTCAGTGTTGGAGTACTCACAGCCAGGTAAACACACGCAAATACTATGTGACCGTGATCTCTGGTCTCTCTGTGGAGGCACAAAGAAAAAAGTATGGCGTCATTACTCTTAAGGAGGACCTATTATTCTTTTTTTCTTTTTACTGGCTACGTTACCTTCAGTATTTCCCCACAGCAACATTTTCTACTTCAGTCGACATTTTCCAGCATTTCCTACACATACACGGATTGATATGGGCATATATAGAAAACATTTTACATACAGCTTGTAATTAAAATACTGAATCCACAGTTATGTGCAACAATAAGGTGCTAGTAGGTGTAATATTGACCAAACAACACCATCCTGCTGTGATCTTTCTTGCAGCAAATCTTCGTGGTGTCCACTTTCAGATTCTGGATCAGATTCAGGATCAAACATGTTTGGACTGGTTTGAAATATGGAAGTCACCAATTAGAGAGTTGGCATCTGACTCAAATCATTGTCCCTAACGTTAGTGATTAGAAATGAAAGTGTCAAAAAGTCTGTTTCAGACAGAGGATAAAATGAGGGACTTTAAAAGCTAAAGTTGAACTTTTTTAAATTGCAATCTATACAAAACTACTCTAGAGGAGACCAAGACTAAATTAGGGGTCGGACTTCAACACATTAATTACGATAAATTAATCACACAAAAATGAATGCATGTAATCACAATAAATGCATTTTTCCAGACATTAAAAAGCTTGAGTTTACAATATTCATATTTGCATCTAGTATTTGATTCCGGTGTCCAACAAAATCTATTTAAATTTAAAAATGTTTCTTTTTGGGGCAAATATTGTTATGAGATTAAAATGCAATTAATCAAGATTAATTAATTACAAAGTCTCTAATTAATTAAATTAATCTCTTTTTTTTTAGTTGAGTTCCACCCCCACCATAAACATAAAGCTGGAAAATTAGCTAAATAGGTCCAGGTTAACAATATGATTGAATGTTTTTTTTTTTTTCTTGTTAGATGAGTCCAGGCCTGACATGGATGAGGTCAGTATGTTGACAGCGATCACGCTATTCCTACTGTCGGCCAGCAGTGAACTTGTAGGAGTGACCGTCCTTCAGAAGAGCTGCATGGACCGCTTCAGAAATGCCCTCAACTCCAGCGATCCCTGGGTAAGCACGTATAGAAACACAGATGATGTAACACAGTTTGAATGCCTGAGCAAAAGCTGTAGATTTGTTTTCACTCTGTTAGCTGAGAATTGTATTTCTTGTTGCCACAGGTTCAGGCTCGGTGTTACCAGCTGCTGTTGTCAGTGTTTCAGCATTCCAGCCGTGCTCTCTCTACTCCCTACATTCACACACTGGCTCCGCTCACGGTGGAGAAGCTGAAGGCAGTGGAGCGCAGTCGACCAGGGACAGCCGCTGAGCTGCAGGCTGTGCAGGAGGGCATCAGGGTCCTGGAGAATCTGGTCAGCATGGGTGAAGAGCAGAACCGTAAGTGTGCCTCTAAACGTACCGCTAAAGTACCACATTTGTTACATTAACGTTTAGCTCTTTCAAAGTATTTAGCTCTGTGCCTTTAGTTAGGTGCTGTCAAAGATCAGAGCAATAAACCATTAAAGTTTATTACTAGTATTTATGTTGACATATGATTGATGATGGTTCTTCACCTCCATCAGTATGTTAACATTTGAACATTCTTCAATAAACTGAGTTTCACAGATATATTACAGATAGTCTCACATATTGTATATACACATATTCTGACTTGCTCTGTTATTACTTCAGCACACTCACAGTGTGGGAAGTTGATATGCCAGAGCCTTTTTCATAATCAATGTCTCATTTTGATTGCTTTCCACTGTATCTGGTTGTAAAGTGTTGAGTTGGATTTTTCAGGTCAGTTTAGTTTAGTAAAATATAATTAATTATTCTCAGCTGTTACCGGTTGTCTTTTTAAGATGCTGTTTTATGTGTTTGATAGGGGTGCAGTTGCTGGCTCTTCTTGTACCGACTCTCGTCTCGTACCTTTTGGACGAAAATGCCATATCCACTGCGCCCCAAGTCTCTAAAGGCCTGCACGATTTCGCCCTTCAGAACTTAATGCGGATTGGTCCACTCTATCCGGCTGCCTTCAAGATAGTAATCAGTGCAGCACCTGAGCTTAAAACCCGTCTGGAATCTGCTGTACGAGCCAACCAGGCCAGCAGCAAAGCCAAAGCAGCAGCCAGGCAAGCTCAGCCGACTGTGCAAGCTGCACCAACCATCAGACTCAAGACAAGCTTCTTCTGAACGCTCCAAAACACTCTACACACTCTCACAGTATAATTTAATGTTTTCGGTCAACAGTGTACGTTGTCATGAATGTTATGTCTGTATCAATTACAATTTCTCAAATGTATTTATTTATTCTACATCTCCTCTTTTTTTTGATGGATGAATGTTCTTATAGAAGTTAAGAAGGCAAGTATGTTATTAAATTAAGGCACTAAAAAGCTTTTGAATGTGTAGGAATCTGTAGGACACGTTGATTGCGGGAATGTATCATTTTCAGACTTGAAACACATGGACACAATTTGCATTTTCCCCCGGAATTCATCAGTCCCCACTATCCAGAAGTAGATGTTTGCTGTGCCATTTTCTGTGTGATTTTTGCATCACTATGAGCATTGCAGCTGTTTTGCTTTTTGATATTCCAATCATGCGTGTTTGTTTAGTGCAGCTAGTTTGGTATGCGGCCTTCAGGTCTGCTGATTGTTACTGATTGGTGTTTCCGTTATTTCTTTTCGGAAAATGAGTTTTGCTGATAATTTTGTTGTAAACATTCCAGCTACATATTCAAAAACAAAACTGAAGATTTTTTAAAAATTACTATATTGAGCCAAGAATGAGATTTTATGAGAATCACTGGATTAAAAAATGTATCGATTTTCTCACAGAGTTCACTAGTTTAATTAGTCTGCAAAGTGGAAAACTATGTTTGCATATCGTATAGATTTTTTGCTTAAATTTTACTTTGATCAACAACTGTCCATGTGTAACAATAGGTGAGCATCGACTGTCATAAATTGGCAGTTCTGTTTAAATGTTATTCCACCCTCATTTTTGTGAATAAAGTTGCTTTGACCTTACTACTGATGCCTGTAGTTAATTGCACATTTTACACTGTATAGCCCGAGTTACTCACTCTACTTCAAAATTTCTTGGAAATAGCTTGCATTCAAAATTTCAGCCCAGTAACATGAAAGTTTTGAGTTGAAATATAGTAATTGTTTGAAGTTATCCTCATCTGACTATAAGTTTCTGTCCCTTCAATGGAATGTTTTCAAGTACAGAATTGATTATGTAGCTTTAATTAATATCAAATTATACATACTAATTAATATAAACCAAATGGTTAAAAAAATAAAGACAATAAGACAGATTTATATGTTCATCAGAACTAAAGAGATTATTCATTTTCAAGAAGGATAGTAGGATTCAAGAAGGATAATGATATTTAAAAAAATTTGTCAGCTGTAAAAGCATATTTTACAGTCTCCCGTGTGTTTTTTGTTTTAACCAGAACCAATCACTAGATTGATCTTTGTAATCTTGTTTACAGAAATTAAAAAGAAGTCTCTCTATAACTCACAAAGGTTGTGTGCTTGTGTCAAGTATACAAAATTCCTTGTGTTATTTAGTCTGAGCCAAAATTTTGCATCATGAATGGATAGAGATTTGCAGTGTAGAAATTGTTTAAAAAGTTATGATGTAGGATATGTAATAGGGTATAACCTTAGTTGTATTTCTGGTATAATGGGATGAAATTGAAGGATCTAGGTATGCGGGCAGTCCTGGTACAAGAATCGAGCGCCCCCATTCAACATGCTGTGGGCGTGACCATGTTGCTGGCGTCACTCGGTGACAGCGAGCTGTCAGAAAGTGAGTTCATTCCCCGGAGCCGAACAGACGGAGCGCTGCTGATACGTTTGTGCCCTTCCGTTTGTATCAAGCACATCGAGTCAGCGGAACAACGGAGCGACCTTTTCACCGAGCCCGGCCATGGACGAACAGGCGGGGCCCGGCGTGTTCTTCAATAATAACAACTCTGTTTTACCCGGCGGTGGAAAGGGACCACTGCCCGATGGCGACGCTGGGGAGGCGGCTAGGGCGCAGTACAGTATACCGGGGATCTTGCACTTCCTGCAGCACGAGTGGGCCCGTTTCGAAGTAGAGAGAGCACAATGGGAGGTGGAGCGGGCTGAATTACAGGTGAAATACTCCACTTCTTATGCATACATGACCTTATATTAGTGGTACTACCGGAGCATAACGTCACCAATTTCTGGTAACTCGCATTGAGTTTGTGTGTTTGATTGTTCTGATTACCAGGCTAGCTTGTTAGCAGTAGCTCAGGAGCTAAAGTAGCTGCAGCGCCCCTCTGACCCAACTGCACGACGACTGTTTGCAGCCTCTTTACTATGACTGAAAGCACTAAGCTTACCTCCTGCCTTTAGGGGTTGGAAAACAGCCTTTGGGGATGTATATATCTAACCATATCAAATAAAACGCAAACAGTAACTCTGTTCACCTGCAAAGTAGTTAATAGTAGTAAGGCGTAGCAACACAGAACGGCTACCTGCCTACTTACAGCTAAACATATAGAACCCCGCCTAGATTTCATCTACGTTTAAATCTAAACCCAGAAAAAATGATGTGGAGGAAGAATAGTAAATTTCTTACGTGTTTTGATGTATTGGAAGCTGCCATTGCTGACAGACAACAAATACCACACAAGCAACTCTGGCGTCAGTCTGTATGTTTATGAATCTTACGGTAAGCTAGCTGCCATGTCACTGCCACTCCTGAAGACTGAATCTAAAATACTGTCGTATCTGTCTTTTGTAAAGGTCACCCAACGTTCATCTAGTTTTAGTAATTAATCACCTGTTTTCAAAGCATCTGTAAACTTAAGCAATCAACCAGCTGATTAAAGAATAGAAGAAAGAAGTAATTTGTCTTACATAGTTCACTCTGAAAACCAAGTAGAATTTTAACTTTCTCTGTTATGTTTACAAGTTAATCCATGTGATCTTTTGACTTACATAAGTAATGTTTATAATAGTCTATAAAGTTCCTTAACTGGTATCTTTGTAACTTTGTGGTGAATGACTGTGGACATCATGTGCCTGACACATCTTTTATCTCAGTAAGCAGCTTATTAGGGTGTAACTTTGACCACTATATCTAATATTTGGAAGAAAATGTTCTTGCTTTCCAGTATTTGGACCCAGTTGTGGTGCTGTGGTTGCTTGATGTCTTACAGGAGCCACAACTGACTTTTGTTATGTGATGGACGGCAGCTCCATGGATAGACTGAGCTCAGCAAACAAAGAGCAGAGAGGGAGACACTGCATTGTTTCTAGATTGATGACGTCTACCCTGATCACTGTAGTAGGGTTTTGACTCATCATTCTCATGCAGCACTCTGTCTGGCTGGTGTGTTAAGCTTGCTTCATAACAGCAGACAGGAAGCCTATCAGCGAAGAAGCTGCAGCAACTGCGGCAGAACGCGGGGACATTGGTAAAGGGCTTATTGGGTGGTTTATTTATGGCGGCAAAGTGGTACACGCTGAATTTGAGTTCTTGTTTTTGTTGCGGATAAGCCTGAACATGACGGTGGTTCATGTTTTGAGCATCACTTCACCCGCAGACGACTATTTACAACTTCAGGACTACTCATGATTGTACTGTCACTCTAGTGCAGTTTGAATGTGAGCAAAATGGATTATCTTTTTTTGTTTACTGTGGACATTATTGTTGTTCATCTTTGAATATTTTTTGCTGCACTTTATTGAGCATATCGAAAGGCTTCCACGTAGGACGTAACCTTGTTGTGTCCTTGAGGAATGTCTATGTATTGCAAATATTTCCAGTAGTTTTACCCTTAGAAGATGTTGCTGAGTTAACTTTCAGTGAAAAACCCATAGTTAGGAAGAAAACAAAACAAGTCCTCTAAAAGAACCTAAATAGACATGCATGAATAATAAAATGCTCCAGCAGCCTTAGAGCCTTAATGGAAGATACCATGCCGTCTCTACAGTACATTCTTTTCAGTCCAGCTCATCCCTTTGCAACATACTATTCACGGTGTTCATCATCATGTCCACACACGAGTTTCAGTTACAGAAATAAAACAGATATATTATGTTTTAAAATGGTTACTTGTATATCATCAGGTAAAAGCCTTTTTAAAATATACATGAATCAGTTGCTGATTCTACAGTCATTGAATGGCAGACTGTTGAATCTGTGTCTTATGTTGCTGTTTGAGAGGAAGGGCTTGTAGGAATGTTGTCCAGCCAGCCTGTTAGGTCATGCTCAGAGCCACTCCTCTTTACTGGAGCAGCACAGAAACTGTACATACTCGACTTGTCCTGCTGCTGTGCCATTTCTGTGCAATAGATGTGCTGCTGTCATTTATGGTTAGACTCCAGCTGAGTGATCATTGATAATCAGTTAATTGATTTTATCAAGCTGATTTTCTGAGCTAGTGGTAGGTTACAGCTGTAGTTGGTCTGCAGTGTCCTATCTTGGTAATAAAAGCAGCTAGGGTCATTCATAATGGTTATCAGATGATCAGTGATTTCTAATCGGTGAATTTGTAAACAAAAATAGTGAAAGTGGCTTTTTTAGATTTTCTACATGATGTGCTCTTTGAGACCAACCATAAAAACAATGCTCAGTGTGCATGTAAATACATAGATGACCAACATACAGCGCATCCCCACATCTGGCATGTGAGATGAAGTGAGTGAAAGGTATTTTTGCTGATTGAATAACTTACACAATCCTTACTAGAGCAGTAGTTAACAATCATTTTCTTTATCAATTGACTGATTTCATAGTTGAATCTATAAAATATTGAAAGTGTCAGTTTTGTTTGACTAGCAGTTTGCAATCAAATAAAACTGACAAAATGCAAAAACTCCCACTGATAGTTTTATTCGATTAATGAATTGTTTCAGCTACTTGCTACGAGTTACTGATAACCACTCTGCTCATTGAATATATTGTGGTTAAATGCCTGAACAGTTAGATTAATGAGGAGACACAAAGGGAATGCCTATGTATTGAACTGAAAGTTGTTAGTTTTCATACATTTCGTCTAATATTATGTAGATCTATCAGAATAAATAGGCTTTTTTATATTGTGGTATTGATTTATTTGTCACTCTGCTACAGTTTTCCAGGCCCTGTGATTGTGGTTGAATCAAGTTACATCCTGTAGAGGCCAAGCAGTGCTCCACTGTGCTTCATCTGCTCTTCAGTTATGGGGAAATCCCTGCCCCATAGGGTATCTCCTTGCCAAAAGTATCTGTCACCAGCCATAATTTGACACCGGGAGAAGGTTGAAGGTGACTTAGGGTGTAAGGTGGCTTAATGTGGGCGCAGACTGAAACGTGGACCCACTTATCTTCTCTGGATTGAAGTGTCTCTTGTATTTCTAATGGAAAAGGCTTTTACCATGAACAGGATTATTATGTGTCCCCATGCTATTTGATTGCCTCTCCCCATGTGGACTGCAGCTAACTGGAACAGCCTAGAATTACCATGCCTCAGTGAGATGACTTATTACCGTGATCTTGTGTTTACTTTTACTAATGGCGAATCTGGGGCGTATTTATCTCAATGGTGCAACAGTAAGAAGGACTGCGCCATGCACAAACATACACATACCGTGGCATTCAGAAATTCATAAACGGGAGTCAGCGTCATTCCACATTCGACACTATGTCCACCCCCAAGCTGCAGTTATTTTTGCCCTCTCAGTGTGTGCCTCAGAGTGGGAAAGTACAAAAAAACACATGCTTGCTCACCACAAATATAGTCGTGTAAGTACTGGTTTCTCAATATTCTTACCCACAGTTATTGACAAAGAGTACTAGTACTACGCAGTGGCTCACATTGTTTCATATCAGATATTCACTGTGTAATACCAAGTAGGGGTTGTGTTTTTCCTGTGCGTCAGCCTGAAGGGACCCATGTTTATTAACTAAAGCCTGGTCCTCTGAGCTTTGCTCCACTGTCCCCATTGGACTCACACCAGAGTCTCTCTCTGTGCTGTGTAACTGCTTTGTCGGCCTGTTAATCCCCCTCTTCTTCCTCCATTCACACTTGCACCCTTCATCTGTCCACGTGGGTGTGTGGGACAGCTGCCTGGTTCTGCCTCAAAGTCGCCTGCCTCCTCCGGTTTTACAGTAAATCTGAGGTCGCCAGTCTGTCAGAGTTGTAAATTGATGTACTCACCAGATCTAATTGCCACTTGTCTCAGTGTGATGCAGTGATTATGCAATGTAATCTGGCTTGTTGTTTTCCCACTTTTTGATGGCCCAAGAGTGTTTTCATTCCTCAAAAGTAATTACCTACAGTAATAGGTTTCTTGATGCCTCTGTTTATAGTTCATATATTGAGATAATTTCACTGTATTTTGCAACACGGCTCTGTGGTTTATACAAACTTATTTTTTTTTAAAATTATTTATTACCCATTTCCCTTGACATGTGTAAATGGTTAACAATTCATAATGTGGAAAAAAAACACAGTTACGCCATTTTATAATATTTCAGAACTGACTGTGGTAATGTAAATTAAGTATACATCCTTTCCTGCATCATTCGTTTTCCATTAAAAATGCCAAGGACAAATTTACAACAGAGCAGTGTTGGGGATTATTTCTGGTCCATTGTGCATGTTTAAAATATTTTTAAAGATGTAAGACATGACATCTAAACCACCTAAAATTCTAAAGTGAAGTCAAAGTTGCTTCTGACAGACCTTAAAGGCCAGAGAGGTATTGAAAATTGAGACGTACCCGTGCACACACAAACACGCACACGGCCTGGTCAGGCCAGGCTTCAGCTGCCTCTTTGCTTCCTTTCCCAGAAATAGAACAATTTACCAGCTCCGTCTGAGACAGACAATTTGCAGACTTTGTACATCATGAAACTCATTATCCCTGTAAAATTATTTTTCTCCTATTTCAAATCTTCCCTCTGCAGAGCGTTGTGTTGTCTTGCTGTGGCTCTGCCAGGACCCGACCTCAGTCATCCAAGTTATTTGTTAGAGAAAATGCAGATGTTGAAAAATGTAGCTCTGTGCGTGCATGTGTCTGCTTGTGCACGTGTGTCAAGAGGCTTTTGTAATATTAATGCGGCAACATGGGATGCAGTGCTCTTGTTCTCAAGGTGCAGAGCACAATGCCTTTATTTGCACCCTCTGTGAGGTAACACTGCAGTGTCAACTTAACATGGGCTTTGTGACGGTGATGTGTAAAATGAAGCTTAAGTGGAAACTCATGAGGAGGTGAAAACAACAGTGTGTCAGTGTGAAGAGGAGAAGAGAGATGCATCTTTCACAGTGTGGCAGTAAAAGAATTTGCTTTTATTTTCAGTGTATTGAACAAGAGGTGAAAGGCAGGGCTTGCTTCAGATGCTGTCTGGATGCAGCTTTATTCAGATGCTTCAGATTCAGGAGATATGCTTAAATAACCTGGACAGATTTATTGGTACCCCTAAATAAAGACTGGATTCTAATCATGATTCAAGTTTATTGTTTAACCTCAAGTATTGTCACAGGTGTCTTGAGGGTTTTTATCAGTCTATTTAAAGAGAGGAAACTTGCCACTGTGTAGTTTGGTATCATTGTGTACACCACGCTGAACATGGACCAGAGAGAGTAAAGAAGAGAGTTGCTTGAGGAGCCCAGAAAGAAAAGTGTAGACAACCATCTTAAAGGTAAAGGCTGATCTCCAAGTAGTTTGGTGTACCTCTGACAGCAGTTGAAATCATTTTAAGAAGTGTAAGGTTCATGGGACTGTAGCCAACCTCCCAGGATGTGGCTACAAGAATAAATGTAACCGCAGGTTGATCAGGATAGTGCAGATGGTAGAAAAAGTATCTTTTTTTGCAAGTCACATCAACTTTATGTTTGCAGATGAACCATCTTTTGGCGACTGTAAAACATGGAGGGGCTCCGTCATGTTCTTAGGCTGCTTTGCTGTGTTTGGCACTGGGGCCTTGAATGTGGGTGGAGCGCAACGAAGGCTCAAAACTATCAAGGCATTCTGGAGTGAGACGTACTGCTCAGTACTACGATGGGATCATTCTCTGTCAAATCAACCAAAAATTTCCATTGACCTCTCTGATTTTTTTGCATATTTTAGGGAATAATGGAGACCTGTGAGTAATGGCCAGAACTGGAAAAATATTTTGCTCTAAGACTCTTAATTAGTGAGAAACACGCTAACAAACCTTTAGCTAATTAGTGATACCTTGCAAATTAAAATACCCATATCTCTAAAGGTCTAGCACCTAGAGAGCTGATTCTGGTGTCATTTTGGATCTCAAGCCCTTTATACTCGCATAACAAGCTTAATTCTCAGGTCATTGAGAAACAAATAAGAAACTTCAAAGATGACCCACAAAAATGTATATTTTTCTCTGACTCATTGTCTGAGGTACCTAATGATGTACATAAACTTCCCTGTAAATTTGGTGATGTGCACTCTGTCTATCTGTCTATGTGTCTATCTATCTCTGTCTGTCTATGTGTCTATCTGTCTATCTATGCGTCTGTCTGTCTGTCTGTCTGTCTGTCTATCTCTGTCTATCTGTCTGTCTGTGATATAAAATTTAAAACATGCATACATACATACGTATACAAACACACACACACCTCTGTGTATATGAGTGTGTAAATATATGTGTATGTTTAGGGGTGTATATATGTGTATGTAGCTGTGCAAGTGTGTGTTTATGCGTGTGTATTTATGATAAATTATTATCTATAGTAAATTTATCAGTGGTTATTGATGACAGATTTCTTTGTAAGTGGATACAAGTATTGTAACTGTAAACATGTAAAATGTAAACATGTAAAATGTGAACATGTTACTGTAGACACGTTCCAGTCATCCTTCCAGCTTCTGTCTTTCTTCTCGTTGTCTCACTGCTTTTTTTCTGCTGCTTCTAGTGTATGGCATGTGTGGAATGTAGTTGACTAGTTATCAGTTCAGCCATCATGGTACTTATTGGTTTGTGGTAACTGTGAGAGTAAACCTGGTGTTCACGGGGGGAAAAGTTGTTGCAGTGTAAATGTGGAATTTACACCAGCCCCTCTCCTCTTGAGTTCAGATTAGGCCTGAAAGAGGCCAGCGTGTGTGACCATTTTGTTCGTGTGTTCGCCCTGAGGTTGTATGAGTGTCCAGTGAATTTCTATTTCAAATAGTGAGAACTCAGTCTCTCCACATAGATGAAGTGGATTTTTCACAATGTTCACTGTGTCTAGATTAAATGGACTCATTGTGTTGTTAATGTGTATGGCGATGACGCAGAAAAAGTCTGGAAGAAAACATGTCTGGAATTTACAAATCTCTAATTATAAATGGTGGGGATGTGGTTTAAAGTTGTCTTGCAGTCATTGACTGAAAGTTTAGTTGAAAAGATTTTTTTTTCAGGCTTGTGATGTGTTTAAGTCACTACCAACATTGTGTGGTTAAATAATTTACTCAGTAAGTTCATTGTCATGTGCAGTGACTAAAAATGAAGTAGTGGTAGTGCAGAAACCAAATTTGATCTAATAATTGGTGCTGACATAAAATTCTCAGCTTTTTTTAATACTCACCATAAATTTTTAAAATGGTGAACCATTTGTTTGATGATGTGTTCACATCAAACACAGCAAATTTCTCACACGGTACGATTACATAAGTAAATGCAAAGACGGGCAACGCAGATTTGCTTTGCTTTGTTTTAACTTGACCGAGAAATTGGTGTCACATGGTATCGTGAAACAAGGAGCAGTAATGGAGGCCAAGGTTTTCATTGCTGTGTGTGGCCATACAGAGCTTTATGACATGACTTTGACTATAACAGGATAAAACCAAGATGGAGAGTTTTCTGCTGAACTTCCACAACTAAAAGGTGCAGTATTTTCTGTCTCTGTCTATGTTGCCTCTGTTCAATTTTTTTTTCCTTTACATTTTGTTCATTTAGAATTTTATTCTGTATATTCATATGAGAGAGAGAATGGTTGTATGTCCTGAAAATATCAGGAAATTGACCATGAAGAAATCTTGAATCTTTCATTGTTGATGGTGAAAGAGGCGGTTGCCACGGTTTCCAGGAGGGGTTCTCCCATTGACTGTTGAGGATGAATATTTGCGAGTGACAAAATCGCTTCCGTTTGATGTGAACAGAGTGTTATGTGTTTGTTTACACAATTATGTTTCCAATTGTAATTACTCTTAACTGGCTATGACCAACTATACTCTGTCCTCTCATTTCCCTCAGCGCTAACACCAAGAATATTTGTTTTTGTTTAACTTTCAGTTTCGATTGTGCAGTAGCCTTTGACCCTGTTTGTGTCGGTTTGGTTTATTTCCAAAAGCGATTCCATGGATCCAGGTCTGTGGATTGTACAAGTTTGATTATGTTTTGTAGTGCCATGCATATCATGATGCAAAATCATCGTGGTGGCGCAGTGCCGTCGCTAACCTCAGGTCATGCACAACACACACACATACTGCTCAGCATACACCTGCAGACACACAGACTCACAGCCTCAATCATTCACTGTTTCACAAACATAATTATGTCATTATATCAGGTATTCACCGTGATATCTCTTCTTTGTCATAAGCTTCTTGATTTTACAAATATTTCATCCATTCAGTACGTACCTGCAGACAAAATGAATGAATCATTTGTAGGAAGTCTTTTTGTTGTATTTACCGTAATTGTTTTATGGAAATTTATGTATTAATTTATTTATGTATTTTGATTGAATATAATGCCAATAGAATTCCAGTAAATGTCCCAACTTTGGTGACTCGTGTAAATGACATCTTGCTCTTATTATTGTGTGTATTGCATGAGTATATATTGTCTGTACATACACAAAACTAACACAAACAGACAGAATACAGTCTGCAGATGTTTTTACAAATAGGTTTTATTGGTATATCTCTGAAAAACAAAAGAGAATAGTTTAATTGTATTAATTGGTACCTTCTAAAATAAATGCAGCAGTGGTGGAAAAGCGTGGTCATTACCTATTCAGCATCTTAAGGGTTAAGTCGCACTGGAAGCTGCTATCAGTCCATTTTTCTTTGTTTTACTAGTTGAATTCAGAAGTGATTTGACTTCCATGCATGTACAAACTATTTGCCAGAAGGTGTCCAGCTTTTTACTAACTTAGCTTACCAGAACTTAGAGGTAATTGGCTGGTGTTTATTTCCCTCTGTATGCATTAGCCTATCTCCTCCCCCTCCTTTTCCTGTCTCTGAAAAGCCCAGCGCCCGAGATGGATGCCCCATTCTACATGTCTCTCACTCAGACAGACTGAGGAGCCCTTATCCAGCAGCGCAATAATGCAGTCAGTGTGAGGCCGGGAATTAAATGCTTCCTGTGTCTCTTTATGGCCAGAGTTGACTCATTGCATTCCTACCAAGGTTAATGTTTGATGGAGTAGAGATGGCGAGCCAGCGATTCACAGAGCTGCACTCTTCTCTATCTTTGGCACGGCAGGATGCCAGGGGTTCCTGGTCCCGCACTTCATGTGGATAAGGAAGTGAATGGTCATTTGCTATATCATTCAATGCAGATGTACAGTTTCACATACGGTGATAAATGGGTCAGTTTGCAGTCTGTTTTTGATTTGAGAGGTACTGAACTTGATCAAAAATAACAACCTTTCAAGCTATTCTTACACTTTGTCATCAGTTTAGATGTGAAGGCTGGGCTTCACTGTGTGTCCATCACTGAGATTTTTATGATGGAGAATTTACGGTTCTTTTTGAATTGTTTTTTTTCTTTCAGCGTTGGTTTAAGACTGAAAACTCACCTTGACATCAAGAGACATTTAATGGAAAATAGCTTTGCAATTAACCTGCTGAGGTCGCAGGTAGGAGTTGTTTGTGATATGGTTTTAATGCTTCCAAGCAGTAGTCTCCACTGATATTTGTATTATAGCCACTACAGCCAGAGTAAGTTACTTTGAGAGCTGCTCAGTCCACACAGTGATTATTTTCCAGATGTAATATTTTCCTAATGCCTTATTTGTGCCCCTGTTTCTGCCTCGTCTCCCATCTTCAGTGCAGTAAAGTGATGGCTGCTTTATTCAATGTAAGCAACCTCTTCATTATTTGTCACTAAAGCTATTTTTGCAGACCTTATTTTCAATCAACCCAACAGGACAAATCAGTATTTTTCAAGGGGTAAATTCATGGCTGACTCCATCTTCATCTTTTCTTGGTTTTAGTGTCATTTTCACTATTCATTGTTACCCTCCTCTGCATCACTGTAACTGACCTTAAAAATACACCAGAAGCCTTTTTGTGACGTTAATGTTGTTTTTGTCTTTCTGTATTGACTCTTTTAGAGTCAAATGCAATATTGGTGCTGTTGTTGGTCCTGAATACATTAGTATAGATCCAGCTGATGCACATAAACCAGGCTGAATAAGAAACTGGAGTGTGTAGATGTAATAGGTAGAGTGATGTAAGTGCTGCTGTGGAACGCCTTTCAAAAGCATCAATTGCTGGCATCTGTGCAGAGTGTTAGCATGTGATGGGTGCCAGCTCGACTATGTACTGTTTACACTGTCAAACTGAGGACAAGTACTCTAAATCCTGATTCGCGGTCAGGTTGTTATGAGTGGAGAACTGTGTTACAAGGCAGATTGAAGTGCTGTCATGACTCATTGTTACAGGCAGCCGCAGCACTGCTCACTATCCGTGTGAAGCTGTGATCTATCCCACTCAAACTCGCACCATCCTCTGCATGTAGAGTGAAATACAGCCAATCAAGTCGGTAGTTAGTCCCTTTTAAGATGGATTTTAAAAGGGTAGAGCTGTTCTCTGTACAGCGGCTCGACTATCTTGCTGTTACTGCTCGGGTTCGTTTACCATTTGTGTAAACCTGAAATCTGATTTTGCTGTTGTCTTTTCTTAGCTCCACTTGGTGGCAGTTGGTTTTTAGCCTCTGTGATGGACGCCAAAGCAATATCCAAGTTTGTGTACTTCACTTACATGGGAGTAAAAATGATTCTGATGGATGCTAAAGGAGAGTGTGATTTTGATGGGAAGCTTTTACAATCTTGAGCAGTTGTTTAGCAGCTTCACTGTAATCCCTGTAAGACTAGATGTAGTGTGTCTTTTTTTTTTTTTTTTTCTTTGCTTCTTAGACCATGTGGAGTGAAAAGCAGCTTAATGAGGATACAATACACAAAGCTTTAGACAGGAAACAGAAGTTATGATATTGTTTTTAAGACTTATAAATTGATGGTAATTTATCTTTTAGTTCATGCCATTCAGAACAATAATAAGCTTATTGACAGTAATTGCATATTTGGGAATAACTGAGCTGAGACCAGACTTAGAATTTACCTTAAATTATGTAAAATTGATCTTATCAGTATATTTAAATTGCAGTAACTATGGACTTTTTATTACCCTTTTCCTGTAATTGAGGAATCGGTGTAGATGCTCCAGTCTCTTCCTAATTGTTTACTACATAAATGACACAGAGAAAATGCAAAGACATATTAATCTTTTTAACTATCTTTGCTTTTTCTTCTTTTTTTGTGAGGCAGCATACTTTATACTTGATTATATTATGGTGATCACAGTCATACATCTGGTCGTGTTGTCACAAACACTGTGGACTTCTGGATTATATCTGGATTACCTCTACCACTCTCATTGCAGGCGAGTGTGAGTGCGTCCACACGTGCACGCTCGCTCGTGGTACCCAGCAATGCAACGTAATGTAATGCTGACTCAGACTGAGTGCGTCAACAGCTGCTGCCTGTTACTGAAGGAAGACAGTGGCGTGCAGAGGGGAGGGATTTTCAGCAGAGGGTGGGACGGTTAGTGTGTGGGGGAGTGAGGAGGTTAAGTTAAAATAGAATAGTGCAGATCGGCTTTTTATTTCCCATCATTCCACAGATACTGATTTGACATCATCCTATTTTAGTCTTGACAGAAGAAGTTGTTCTCTGATGTTGCCTCACAGGGGTTGTCTTTGAAGTCAAGTCTTTGTTAGTAGCTAACTAATATCTGAGATGCCAAAACACCAGAAACATTGAAGTTATTTATAAAAAAACAAGTACTGTAAATCTCCCAGTAGACATGTGACCTCACAGTACTATTTTTGTGTTTTCAGGCTCAGATCGCTTTCCTGCAGGGGGAGAGGAAAGGCCAGGAGAACTTAAAGAAAGACCTGGTCAGGAGGATCAAAATGCTGGAGTACGCATTGAAGCAAGAGAGGTGAGTTCCTTACTGCCACTGCTGCTTCAGCCCAGCCACATCTCACACACACACACACACACATCTGCTGGGGATGGATGGATTTATAGATAGATAGATAGATAGATAGCATTTAAAAGAAGATTCCTCTTGTTCTCTGTGTACCAGTTTGATGTCTCAGCTGGTGTTGTGTCTCTGGTTTGCTCTTGGATGCTAATGACTCACATCAACCTCACTAAGTCAGGACAGGAAAAGAGAAGAAGAATCCTCTCTGTGCCTAAGATGAGGTCATTGTTGAAGTGTGCTTTTGACAGAATTACATTATTCTCATTTGCACCATCATGCATAAAGACCCTGTGGTAGCAGTGGTGATCCTTGGACCTCTTGGACCCTAGATCATAGATGTGTTTGCGATGCCAGCTTCTCTGTTTGAATGAGGTGCTTGATGGATTAGAGTTACATTCAAGCATAGTCTGAATCCCTCTGCAAAACTGTACAAATACTCTTTCGTGATTCTCGTGGGTGTCATCAACACTATTGTAAGTCCCACAGTGTGGTGTAATTCTGTCTTCGTGTATACACGCTATTCAGTCACTGTCAACAACTGCTAATGATAGACATTTCTCTGTGGCTGACTGTAAATGACTCTGATTGCATTGTGACAACTCTGAGCTGAGATTACAGGACTTTGTGAATGCAAAGTAAAGCAGTGCAGATGTGAGTGTAGGCAGTCAGGAAAAGTTCTCCCTGGGATAGGTTAGGCACAAGAAAACAAAATTGGGACGAGTTAAAATTGAAACGACTGTCTACGGGTATCTTAATTAGATCTGGGAGCCGGGAGATTGTCTAGGCTAATAAGAGCCTGAACACAACTGAGTTAGACAGGTGTCAAAATGGATTAGTGCTGTGTCGTTCTGGCTGTCAGCTCAGTGGTTAGTTAAATTTTGCCTACCTGTGCTCGGTGAGGAACATCATCCCGGCTTAGTTATGTGCAGAACACTCCTCTGGCTGTTTGCAGAGCGTATTTGTCTACTTTACTCCAGTGAGATCACTGCAGACCCTCCTTCAGAAGCACCACTTAACCCAGAATTACTACCACTTCCCCCAGTTGCTAAGCAACAGGTCACATCTTCAAGGGTATCTGAATTAATATCAGAAATGGATTTCAGAATATGGGATGTACCCAATTTAAAGTGAATTTGATTTCAATGGGGGTTGCTTCCCCTGCATCACGAGAGAGTAGTGTGATGGGGGCGGTGTGAACTGAAAGATGTAAGCACTCTGCTGGTATTGACTCTTCACTGCTGCTGAGGAAGTGGATGAAGTCATTGGTGGAAACTTCATCTTTGTATTGCACAGTCTGAAGGAGATGAAAGCAACATATTACTGTTTTGTATATTCTCTGTGGTATTTTAGTTTGTGCACCTTTCAGTGAAATTATGTTCTGATGATATGTCTTCATTGTTTTGATGTTTTACAGTTTTCTTGTCTAAATTGATGAGAGTTTAAAAATGGGTTTCAACTTCTCAAATCCAGGACTTCAGATTTAATAGTATAAAAGTAGTTTGTTGTTTAGCATCACTCTCATTATTTTCAGACTTGAAACAGACCAGAATAATTCATAAATTATAAAAAGTTATTGCTTGTTCCAGCTTTGTTTTCTATAACCTGATCCAACAAAATCTTTCTAATGATTTGATTGACTCCCTGTCTAACAAGCTAACATGCTAGTGAGAAGTAGAGCAGGTTGCTGTTGAGATGACTTTCAACACCTATGCAGATATCTGAGTTTTTTAAATACCGTGTTTGCTTATTTGTCTGCTTCCCTTGTTTTCCTCTGTACTTTCAGAGCAAAGTACCACAAGTTAAAATATGGGACAGAGTTAAATCAAGGTGACATGAAGCCTCCGAGCTACGACTCTGGTAAGTCTACAGAGGCTCACACAGCCGACCCCACCTCTTCATACTAAATCACTGTGATTGTTGCGTTCACATACCTCGAGTGGCAACGCTGTTCCGCATATGAAGGCTGCATTCATGTCGAATCTTGTTTGTCTCAATAGATTTCTTCACCTGAATAGTCTACGAGCACATGTTGTTGCAGATATGTGGTACTTGTATTGAACAGAAAAGTGATGAGGAAATAACAAATGTCATCTAACTGCTCAGAAAATGATAGACACAGAACTTGATGACAGGATATGGAAAATTTGGAACGGTCATAATTTCTGATACTGTATTTAATTTATTTGTGATGCTCCAAACTTTAAAGAAATTTATTTAAGCAAAAGTAACATAACCTTAACTTTGTTCCTCTTAATCTGTATAGTCCACAGACCAAACTGTTTAACAAAGGTATGGATTATGGAAGGAGATAGTTTGAATTGTTGATTGTAGTTAGAATGGAAAAGGGTCAAATCTTTGTGTTTTTTGCCTATTCAAGAATTTTCACTTTCTTTTTGACACGTTACAGACCCGACTGTACATATCCAGGTTATACAATAATGATAAGTGCCAACTGCAGTTATAAATATACATTATGCTGTGATCACTACACATTAAACTCCAAACAGGACAATCAGGTCCACACTCTGCTGCTCAGCTTCAAGTGCAAAAAAATCTTCTCAAATGACTGAGTCCTTCTAAACCAGCATGGATGAGTGGCCCTGAAGAGCATAGAAATATGGAAATTTGAGCATCTACAATTCAGTGACAAGATGAAGAGCAATCAGAAAGTTCCAGGACAGTGACTAAATGGATGTTGTATCTTTAAAAACTCAGTTAGACTAAAACTCTGTATGACTTAAATATCAAGAGGTAACAATAAGTTCTACATGAACATAGCTCCTGCTACTTCAATCATACAAATATACAAATCTTAAACATTAAAAATGCTACTTTTATTTCCATCACAGCACCTTGTTTGTCCCGTTATTGTTTGTCCATCACTACCTTGTGATGTTATTGTACTTTAATTGGCCTCTCATGTTCAAGTCCTCTGCCATCATTAAGTCAGATTGCGATATTTCCTCTCCCCTCTCCTCATCTCTATTCATGAGGGCTGTTCAAAGCAGGCGAGCCCTTGAAGTGTTGATGAAGGTGTTGGTTGAAGGGGGTGGAAAAGGGGGGAGACGAGAAGTGGGAGTTGTTACTGGTGTGGTGGCGCACCTGCTTGCTCATCACCCTCCTGAATTAAGCATGACCCACTTTTTGAGGCGCCCTCGTCTATCTGCCCCACCAAATCAACCCCTCGACTCACACACACATACACACACACACACACTCTCTCCCCATCTAAATCTTATTAACACGTCTCTCTGCCCCATGCAGAATTCCCAGAAGTGCTGACGTTGTTAAATATCAAAGTGAGCTTTGAATTCCATCATTGTTTATTTTTTATCAAAGCCATAGACAGTTATAAAGAGTGTGTGTTATTCTGGAGGCTGCAGGCAGCGACACACATTGCTCTTTCTAATATGTCATGGCACTCTAGTAGAGCAGACACCAGCCATTTTGAAGGTGTCACAGTGTGCCATTAAATATCAAATGTCTTGTTTTACAATCAAGAAATAAGCTGCTGCTAATGAGGTTCACATCTCTTTAATATACCCACTACTTTACTGGGAAGACCTTACTGTTTACAAAGTAGCAATACCTTCTTCAGCTGTTATTTGTAGAGTTGCCAGGATGCTGCAATACAAGAACGTTCTGGTCGTGTTTACAGTGTGGAAATAATGTCAGAGGAGGGGGTGCTGTTTGTGGAGCCCTGATTTGTGTCCTCTTCTCGTCTAGATGAGGCCAATGAGAATGAGAGTTCTGGATCACTCAACAATCAGCTGTCCTGGAAACAAGGCCGTCAGCTCCTTAGACAGTAAGTGCACACACTAGGGCCGGGGGCGATTTGTGGGGAAGATATGTAATTGACTGGATCATTTGCAGGTCAGTCCAAAAGTTCAAACTGCTATGATTGGACCAAACTAAAAACTATTCTGTATTTAGCTATTGTAACACAGTTAACTTATAAAGACATGATTTGCTTCTCATGTGTTTATCCTTTTGTAGCACTGACTGAACTTTAAAATGTTCAGCCGTGATGCACCTGCCTCTCTTCATTCAGCAGTAACATCTGGACAGTTTACCAGTGACTTTCCTGATTTCATCATGTAGATTTTTATCATTACTCTTACACACTGACATACAATGCTGTGATAAAGTATTTCCCCTCTACAGATATCTTCTGTTTTTGAGTATTTATTACACTTAAATGTTTATGATCATCAAACTAATTTTAATATAAGACAAAGATAACCCAACAAAACACAAAATGCTGTTTTTAAGGGATTACCGTATTTTCCGGACTATTGAGCGCACCTGTTTATAAGCCACTATTGAATTTATTCGAACAGTTTCATGTGGTCCACTCTGACCAGGTCTGATGTGACGAGGCTAAATGTATCGGCGGCACGGAGCTTGCTAGCTTGTAAAAAGCTAACGAGCTTCGTGCCGCTGATACATGAGCCACACCGGTGTTTAAGTTCATAGCGTCGGAAAAAAGTAGCGGCTTATAGTCCGGAAAATACGGTATTTCATTTATTGAAGCAAAATGCTGTTCTACCCTTTGTTGCCCTGTGTGAAAAAGTAATTGCCCTCTTAGCTACTAGCCTACCAAATGACCAAATGAATTTGCCAGTTGTGTTCAACCAAGCTTATTGAATCAAACTGTCACTTAAATAAAAGCTGTCTGGCTTTGTGAAGTCAGCTAATGGATCTGAGAAAGCAGCACATGATGCCACTTTCTAAAGACATTAAAGAACAGATGCAAAACAAAGCCAGTGACATGTATCAGTCTGGAAAGGGTTACAAAGCCATTGCTAAGGCTCTGAGACTCCAGCAAACCACAGTGACAGACATTATCCACAATTGTAGAATATATGAAACAGTGGTGAAGCTTCCCAGGAGTGGTCAGTTTTCGAAAATTTCTTATCCATCAACCCAGACAGACATCAACAGGACTGCAGGCCTCACTGACTCGGTTAAAGTCAGTGTACATGACTCCACACTGGGTAAAAATGGCATCCACGAGAGAGCTACAAGGCACAAATCACAGGAAACAACATAAAGGCTCATCTAGCATTTGCAAAAAAAACATCTAGATGAGCTCCAAGACTTCTGGGATAACATCCTGTGGGCTGATGGGTCAAAGGTAGAACTTTTTGGAAGACATGAGTACCGTTACATCTGGTACAAACCTAATACTGCATGCCACAGAAGAACATAATACCAGCAGTGAGACATGGTGGTGTTAGTGTGATGGTGTGGGGTTGCTTTATTTCTACAGGACTTGTCATAATTGACAGAGCCAAGAATTCTTCTCTGCTTCAGAAAATCCTTCTGGAGAACGTCTGCCCATCAGTTCATGACCTAAAGCTCAAATGCAAATGGTTGATACATCATGACTCAAAGCACACAAGCAAGTCCACCTCTGAATGGCTCAAAAATAACAAAAGTAAGGCTTTTGAGTGGCCAAGTCAAAGTCCAGACTTGAATCCTATTGAGATGTTGTGGCAGATCAAGCTCCAAAACCATCAAATGTGGCCGAATTAAAACTAATCTGCAGAAAAGAATGAGCAGGAATTCCTCCATGGTGAGAAAGACTGAACACAAGCTATTGCAAACATTTAACTGCAGTTGTTGCTGCAAGGGTGGCCACACCACGGGCAATTACTTTTTCACATAGGGCGAGGTGGGGGAGGACAAGATTTTTCCTTCAGTGAATGAAACAATCTTTTAAAAACTGCTTTTTGTGTTTTGTTGGGTTGTGTTTGTCTTAAGTTAAAATTAGTTTGATGTGAAACATTTATGTGTCAAATACACAAAAATAGAGGATATCTGTAGGGGGGCAAATACTTTTTCACAGCACTGTACGTATACTGCAAAACAGCTTGTTTACCATTAATTCTTGCCTAATACAATACTGTAGACCTCAGTGTTTGTCTGAGGTGATGCTCTGCACCAGCCTCATTCACTGATTGACTGCATGTTGAATTTCCCCTCTGGGGATTATTAAAGGAATATCTTATGTTATGTTTCTGTGTCTGAGCTGTATCTCAGAAAACACAGATTTCTGTGTGTCTAAAGGGTTTTTATTTTAATTTTTTATCCATATGGCCTGTATTGGAGCTTCAACTAATTCAAATCAACAGTGGTTGTTTCCTTGTTTAGTAAGTGATATATATGCGTAACATTGTCCAAATGTCATATAAAGGTTTACAGTCATTGCAGCGTGAATCCATTCTCTGTCCATCACTTTCTGATATGTTTTTAATGTAATGTTTACTGACTTTTGTTTATTTGCTATGGTTCAACCATTTTCCCCCATTTCGGCCATCCAGTGTATTTTTACACAGCAAACTTTTAGCTCACCCTTACTTGTCTTGCATCTGTTTACGGTTTCCATGGCAATACGGCGTGATAGCTAGGTTCAGACGCAAATATTAAACATATTCAAAATTATCCACTCTGTTGGAAATATGCTGTCCCGTGGGGTTGACAAGAGTTTACCGTTTGTAGACACAGGCCTTTAAGAGTCTTCATTTATGGAGGACATGGTGAGGCTTAGATACAGCACGACCATCCTACTACATTCAGTGTACAGCTGTGGTGTGGCTACTTGTCTGACATACGCACAGAAGGGAATCACAGATCTGTCATTCAGCCTTTTTGCAAAAGATATCGTCACATCTGTTGCCTCAAACTGGAAATACTCCCATATCAGTGTTTTACTTTGCGATGACCTCATCCAGTGTTACTATTTCTCAGGTTTAGCCGAGGCCGAGGCATCATGCTTGTTTGTTGATATTGGACATATATGTTGTTACCTGGATCACTTCTGATTGGGTAGCACAGATGGCAACATCATTTTGCCCTGGGTCAGACGTGCTATATATTGTATCTTCCATATCCTTTGCAATTAGCTAATCACAATGTTTCAAATCACAATTTAAATTCAATTAATCATTCACCCCTAACCCAAGCTTTTATCTTTAAGCCCAGAAAGATTCTCTTTAACCCAGAAAATTAGAAAAGCCATTAACTGTGTTGAAGTACCAGGTATCAACAGGCCTCCAGTTACTTTGTCAGCAATAGTATTGTCACTTGGGTCAGACTAACAGGCAGAGGTGTTGCTGCCAACAAGAAACTGTGGGGAAGAGCTCCCTCACATGGGCAACGGTGTTCATTACCTACTGTTATTTTTCCTCCAGTGTATCTAGCAGGTTCAAGAGAGGGGTTATCATATCATGCTGTTCACCAGTCAGTCTGTGTAAATACACTAAGCTCCGACCTTTATGCCAGACACTGTCAGGCGGCCGCATACATCGTCTGCCCCAACATGTCGGCTGATGAAGTGGCCACTTTATTCATGAGTCTTTGTTAAGGGACAGATGTATTAGGTGCTAAAACACCTCTCCCTTCTGTCAGTCACATTACTCAAAGCTTCCTCTTCATCCTACTGGGAAGGTGTAATGTTTGATGAACTGGCCTACTGAAGCAGGTTTAGGTAACTTGCCTCGGTAGGGCTGATAGTGTTAACTAAAACACTGCCAGAGGATCTTAATAAATATAATGCAATCATTTTATTCTATCTGCAGAATTATTAAATCTGCTTCTTCTTTCTTTTTGCACTTTTATTATAAAGCACAAATACAGCCATGTTGAAGTCAATTTCCATTGTTCTAGGTACCTGCAGGAGGTGGGCTACACAGACACCATCTTAGATGTAAAGTCACAGAGAGTCCGAGCTCTACTGGGACTAGCTGGGGATGGAGCTGGGAGGACAGGTGAACGGATGAATACTGAGCCTTTGGTCAATGGGACAGACACAACAGCAAAGGGCATGGGCACCAGAGGGTGAGTGTGTTCACATGGTTCTTCATCCCAACAGCTGTCAGACTAAGAAAAAATACATACACACAGAGTCTTTGGACACCCTTATGTTTACAGATATGTCCATATGCATGTGTGTATAGCTGCATTGTTAATACAACTGTGTGTTAATGTGCATATTGTTGTCCCTCAACAGGCGAGCTGACCTCTCTGACTCTAGTGCTGTACTGGAGGCCTTCAGGTTCATTGAGAATGCTGCAGCAGAGTTCAGTGATGAAGATGAAGAAGAGGACAGTGAGGGGAAGGACAGAACCAATGTGGAGTCCAGGACGGTAACAAACGAGTTTACCCTTACTCTCTGGACTCTCGCAGTTAAATACAAGTTGGTGCTGTTGTGTTAAAAATGCTCCACTGTTCCCCCAGATCATGAGGAAGAAACCTTCACCATCACCAGCCAGTATGGACACCAGCGAAGACCCCGACACAGAGGAGGCTCTAAAGGGCTTTGACTTCCTGTCGAGCCCTGACGAGATGGACACCTCTCCAGAGTCCAGAGGCCCCGGGGATGGCACTGACTGGGGTGAGTAATCAGTCCTGCACAGAAAATAAACTGGATCAATTTACTACCTGGACACACAGATGTAGTTACTATACCTACAATATCAATATTTTCTCTTGTGCAATGATCAGCTTGTTTAATTTTTATCTATAAGTACAATATATATGTTTCAGAGGACTGATTATTTTATGCTGTGATCTTAAATTTTTCTTTTTTTCTCTCTCTAATTTTCACTTTTTTCATGGAGTATTCGTCATTCATTTATCATGCTGTGGTCACAAGTCATGATGCTTGGAGTTTTTCTGTGTAACCCATAGTTTGTGATCTTTTCCACTGTGTGTTCCCATAGCCAGCCTGTGACCACAATGTGTCCTTCACTCCTGTGTGTTGTCAGATCAAACCGATCTCCTCAGTGACCTTTAGACTAAATCCAGAAAAAATGTGATTGATATCATGCTCAGGTGTTTTCTTTGCATTTAAACACAGATTCAAGTATTTCAGCATTTATGTATTCAGAAATTTGATTATTATAAAAATGTATATGTTGGATCATTTTTATAATTTGAAAATGGATTCCTCATGTGGCGTTAAGCTCCCTTCCACGAAGACTTCCTAAACCGAGTATAAGAGAAGCCTGTTGATGCTGCTCCCTATTTAACTAACACCACCCAGGTCATAGTGGTCAGCTTTAAGACTTTAAAGACCTACTGGTTTCCTGAAGGTTTCCCAAACCTCCAGGAGAGCCTGATCGAGGTCTCTGTGCCCCACACACCCTGCCAGGCCATTCAGGCCTTGACCAGGGCAGTTCCTCAACAGCCTCTCGGTCTGGTTTTGTTCCCCCTGTGTAGAGAAGGACGAGCAAGGTCCCATTTCTGAGGCCTGGGACGTGGACCCCGGCCTGATAACCAAACTCAAGGAGCAGTACAAAAAGGAGCGCAAGGGGAAAAAGGGGGTGAAGAGTAAGTCCCGTCAGGCGTTGTTGCCTCCCTCCCTCTCCTCTCTTTGTAGAGCCTGACTTTCCTGAGTTTAGCCAAAAAGCCTCAAATCAAAAACCAGACATCTTTGTTTTTTCCTCATCTCCTTCTTTACCTGCTCCCTCTGTCCTCTCGTTATTTCATACTGAAGTCTTTTCTGTCTTCTAGCGAATGGCTGTGCATACGGATCTGTCATCATTATTTCCCCACCTGGACAAACTGGAATGATTGATGCATGTTTGTCTGTCCCATTTAAGCATTTGTTTGTTTTTTTTCTCACTTCATATTTACATTCACACCATCCTCTTGTCCAGTTACAAGAGATTAATGTGACATTTAGCTGTGAAAAGTCCATCTGTGTCACATCTGGGCTAGCAATTGTTCCCAGAGTCATCTGTTTCTGTATAGTCTCCAATCATAATAACATAATTATCACCATCTTTATTCTCACTTGTCAGCCATGTTGATACTACAGCAATGAGTAATGTTTCTGCTGCTGTAAATTAATAGCAATTAAAGCTTTTATCAGTGAAGTGACTCAGCTGATTCCTGCTGCTCTCAGAATAAGCGCCCACTTCAGACTCATTCAGCCACTGAGAGCTCTTTGATTTGACATTTCCAGCACCCGAGCTCTGCTTCCTCACTGTTGTGACTGAATCATGAGATCAGCGGCTCGCTTTCTTCACTCGACTGCAACACCGATTCTTTACAGTTTCCTTTCTCCTCCTCCGGTTTTAGCAGAAATCTATTTTTGCTCCTCACGCTGCGCTGCTGCTTTATCACTTAAGTGGATGTGTGGAGAAGTTCATTTGCAGGTCTGTTAGGGATTTCAGAGGAGTTGGTTGGGGACATAAACATAGTCTCTTTCTAGCAGACAATTAGATTCAATTAATATCTCTCACACATACACATCTATTGAATACAAGCAATATAACACCTAGTCTTCCTGTGAACAAAGGTAAGAAAATCTGTTTAATTGCACCTCTGAAGCACAGCATATACACATGAAAGTCACACTGATCTTCTCGTGAATTTGCCATTGTACTGTTAATTGTATGATTCTCCATGACTGGTAACTCCCTGAAGGTTCTCTTGTTGTTTGCATTTGGTTTTATTTTCCGTTTCTGATGTTATGGTTTCTTTTTGTAGAAGACAGATAGATGGGAGTAAAATCCCTGTGACATACCATAATGTTTATTAATCATCTTTATTAATTTGTTGTCCAAATGGGACGCCCATCTGGAGTGGCGAGGAGTGTGAATGAGGCTGGTTGTGGTCTAATAGGAAAGAGTGTAGGTGGTTACAGAGGTGGTAACAGTAGACTGATTGAATAGAGTGTTTTTGGATTATTAATAAAAAGTTACTATGGAATTATCGTTTGTATATTTGTAGATAGGGTTTTTGTTTTTCTTCTTCTTAATATTATTATTATTTTTATTTATTTTTGATCAGGTGTTTGCTCACTGGAGGCAGGTACAAATAAACACCTGACAGCACAGTCTTCAGCTGCCCCTTTGTTTTTCCCCTTTTTGGGAAGGATGCAAAATTGCCCCGTGACAGTTAGATCTCACCACATGTTACGTTCTTCTCTCCACACAGCCCACATTTGAAGATAAATGTACTTCAACACATTTCCTACCTTTTCATTTAACAAGGACTCTGCTGGTGGCTTTTCTTCATTTTCTTTCTTACTTTTGACAATTTAATAATTTATTTTCTTCCCTTTCAGTGCTGCTTTCCATCCATGTTTATCTATGTTCTCTCTTTCAGCTTGCACTCAGTTTTCTGATATTATCTGATATTTAAGTTTTCTCTTTTTAATTTTTTTCCTGCACCCTCCATTGCACTATGTCTCTTAACTATTGACCTGACTTCTTGAACAGGGCCCAACCGGTCCAAGCTGCAGGACATGCTGGCTAACCTGAGGGATGCAGAGGACCTGCCCCACATGCAGCCTCCATCCACCCCTCAGTCCCGGCCTAACGTGGCCCGGTTCAATGAGCATGATGGGAACCGAACAGATGAAGGTGCTTTGGCAAAAATACTAATATTCTGCAGCAGTCAAATGTTTACTTTTTATTAGGCTGCATTAAATCTCCTTTATCTCTTCTAACATTGTTGTTTTTTGTTTCCCTAGTCGAGGCACTGACCTTCCCTCCTACCTCAGGAAAGTCCTTCATTATGGGCACAGACGAGGCGATGGAGAGCGAGCTGGGCCTGGGGGAACTTGCTGGACTCACTGTGGCCAACGAAGCCGACAGTCTTGCATATGATGTGAGCAGGAAGAATCAGAATTCATTTCTCTGGGGAAAACTATTTCTGTTCATGTTGTCATTGGAGCCTCAAGAAAAACCACAATCCCAGTATTCCTCCTCTAATCCACAACAAATTGCCTGTGACATGAAAAGTTGCAGTTTGAGTCTCAAACGGCTATTTTTACCAGCGGTGTCGCAGAAGCTGCTTTGACGTTGTAGTGAAGATATCAGTTTTTGGGTTTGTTTTGGAGATCACATGTACAACAGTAATGTCAAACTCGTATTGCTATGAAAACACAATCAAGGAGGTTGCATGTTTTTTGTTTAAGTTAGCCTTAATTAATTATATGATTACAGGGTTTTATGCAAGTATGTTTTAAAGTATGTTTATCAGAAGTAGAAAGAAGTAGCATTAAATGGCAAAATGTAAAAATGTCAAAGTTGTTAGGTTTTTGGTTTTTTTTTTTAACAAAAAGGTTACAGTAGTTGACTGCATACCAAGTTAAAAGTACAAAACTTGGCTCTCCAAGTTAGAATTTGTGTTTTATGATTAAACATTTCTTGTCTAGTAACCTCCTAAAGTTTCTGTTTGTTGCCTGGCAGCTGCTCCTAGATAAGCTAGTTCCCTGGTGGCTGTAGCTTCAGTTTTTGTCAGGAAGAGACTTCTGAAAGATGTCCACTTATCATTTGATTAAAGTTTGATTCTGTGAGGACATGGTTACAGTCACCAAGAAACATACAAGTGCTTCACTTAATATTTTATCTGAGATAGATCTCAAAAAATCTGACTCCATCTTACATTCCTCTTGGCTCACACTTGAATTCATTTCTTCTTCTTCTTCTTCTTCTTCTTCTTCTTCTTCTTCTTCTTCTTCTTCTTCTTCTTCTTCTTCTTCTTCTTCTTCTTCTTCTTCTTCTTCTTCTCCTCCTTTTCCTCCTTCTTCTTCTTCTTCTTCTTCTCCTCCTTTTCCTCCTTTTCCTTGTTCTTCCTCTTCTCCTCCTCTTTCTTCTCCTCCTCCTTCTTCTTCTCCTCCTCCTTCTTCTTCTCTTTCTTCTCCTTCTTCTCCTTCTTCTTCTCTTTCTTCTCCTCCTTGTTCTTCTTCTCTTTCTTCTCCTCCTCCTCCTCCTTCTCCTTCTCCTCCTCCTTCTCTTCCTCCTCCTCCTCCTCCTCAAGTTAGAATGTAACTGAAAGTTGTTTCAATAGTATCTAATGAAGC
>OOFC01002087.1:0-10601 GCA_900323345.1 Pseudochromis fuscus | reverse complement strand
GTAATGGAAAGGGGCTGTATGGAAACAGATGGCCCAGAATTTATTAACTTGCAGGAGCGCTTCAAGGAAGCCACTGCGACCAGACATTAGGCCAGTCACTGTCTGGGTGGGGGCTAGCAGGCGGCTGGATACAGGTAGAGGCTGTCAGAGCCCAAAAATAGAAAGCAGATTTATCTCTGGATTGTTGCAAATGATCCATCAGAGGAGAACAATGGATGCAATCCAGCTCACTGTTTGACGGTTTTACCTAATGCCTTTGAAGTCACTATGTAAGTACTCGTCTAGATAGCACAAAAAAAAATGTTTATCTGAGAGATTTTCTTTGTGTTGTAAGAGTATTTTTCATAGCATAAGTGACAGGCATTACAGATCAATCTTAATACTTTCATTTATCCTGTGAGTATTAAACTGAACATGAATCATACAAACCCTGCATCCTCGCTTGTTTGTGTGGATTGTGCATCTTTGTGAAGATGCTACATGCTATTTTAGTTTTTTAGAAATGTGTGTAAACAAAAGAAGAAAACCATCTCTGAGAGGGTCAAGAGAACAAGACAAAAAAATACATGTATTCAAAAATAATGGGACTGCAAATTTTAAGTAGCATTTCATAGATAGCAGCTGTTAATTGTATCCACCCAAGAAGCACAATTGTAAATAATAAATGTTATTCCTAATGTAATTTTAGCCTAAGGTTAACATTAACTGATGAGTTTATGAAACAGTCAATGGAACAATTTCCCCCTAATTTGCTGCTCATGCAAGGAGCTAATAGTAAAAACTGCAATAAGTAATACAGACACATTTGGACAGGAAGTGGAGTTACACAATAAACCAGTATATTTCACCTTGGACACCTTCATCGGGGTTGTGGCACATTAAAAAAAAAAAAAAAAACATTTATGAAAATGTTTTATAAAGAGTAAAATATATAAGAAGTTTATGAACTGAAACATGTCGCAGTTCGACTTTTATTTGTACTGTGTGTCAGTGCAGTAATGCAGTATTCAATGTACAACCTTGAGTGCTTGGAGACACAAAATACATCCTTTAGACTGCAGAACAAACATATCCTGTCCTTCCAGCACAATAAACAGCATTATATTGGATGGAAACACACTACTGGGAATGAAACATTCTTAGAAAATAAGTAGAAAACAACAATATTATATTGAGCCCCTGAGGTCCTCAGACATCTTAAGAGAGGAGGGCTTCTATTCTGCCACACAGTCAGGCTGGTATGTGAATCATATAGAGACACACACACATATGTATGCGCACACACACTCAGACGCACAATATGCCTTCAATATACGTACCCCAGTGGGAGAATTGAAAAGGATTCAGCACAAGCAAAGGAGCAAGGACAGTTACAGGTGCAGAAAAGGTCAGAAGTATATTGTGTGACTTTGTGTTATTATCATTCTTTTTCTCCTCTTATTAATAAAATGGCGATGTCTGTTTACAACAATGTTCAGATTCTGGCTTAAGCTGTTAACTAAAACCTGCACATGCATTATCAAACTGCCTCCTTAGCATATGTGTTTGCCTGTGTGTATGCGGCGATTCCTATTTCTGGACTCAAACACAAGAAAGGAACCTCTAACGGTTTTAGGGAGTTGTGAGGAGATGTAGGAGTTTTGATGTGTTGAGCCAAAGCTCTAAAGGCAGCACTGCTGAAATCAAACAGCTTGCACAACACAGTGCTAAAAGCTAATGAAAAATAGATTTAGTAGGGAACACATTACTTTATTTTAGTCTTTCAAAAGCGGCGTGATGGAAGGCAACATGTGCGACAGAACAGCTTGTGAACTAGTTGTGTAGGCTCTGTGAAGCAACGCTGTTTGTGAGTCAGCGGCATGAGCTTCAAATGCCACACCGTTGATCTTGCCGGGCCTCCACCAAAATAAAAATAGACTGTGATGACAACTCCGTGGTGCCGTAAAGAAACCTTTTTATCAATGTGAGTCCTTGGTGCTGCAGGGTTGAGGTCCGACTTACTAAAAAAGCTGCTGAAAAAGCCTCCTTTGGAAAAAGAAACAACTGCCCTCCTTCATCAAAGCAAACCTACCATATACAGAATAAGCAAAATTTTCTTTGAAAATAGGAGTTATAGTAACTAACAAGGTTTGGCTGGCTGCAGTCCCACACTGGGGGATACAACTAAGTGCAGGCTGTTGGTGCACGGCATGCAATTGAGGCAGACAACAGATGAATGCTGTGAAAGCTCCACTGTGCTCTTTCTGTCGAGCAGCACAACATGAGGGTCCACATCGTCTGACTCTCAGAAATGAAGGGTGAACTTGGACTTGTGTGTCTGCATGGGCACCTCTTTGTGGGAATTAAAGGGCATGATGTCATGCAGTAATGGGATGGGTTACAGACGATTTAGAGGTATTGACGGGCCAGGTCAGAGTGTTGGCCCGGCAGGGGGGCGCGGGCAGAGATCCAGAGATACATATTGACCACAAAGAGATGCAAAACCACAACGATGTGCAAAATGACAACAAAGGGATAGAGAATAGTGACAAAGGGACACAAAATGGCTACAAACGGAAACAAAATAAAAGCAAAATGATAATAAGGAGATGAACAATGATCCCAACAAGATGACAATGCAAAGCAAAATGTCCAAAAACAAACAAAAAATGGCCATAAAAGATGAAAAAGATGCTAAACAGCCACAGAGAATAACCACAAAGGAAAATAAATAACTTTAAGTCAAAATAAAATCAAATAATAAATCAAATAAATAAAAAAATTTGTTTACCTCAGATTGTGTGCTATCTTACTTCCACTTTAATGCATTCCTCTTTGTGTGTGTGCTTAACTGTCAATGTGACAGTCTTCCTTTTGTGGTGACTTTGTTTTGACTTTGTCATTTGCACAACCACTGACTAAGCACGATAGTTACCAACTGCACACTGGTCTCATCATCGCTGCTACTGAAGCTACTTAACAGATGCGGGTGACCTCAGAATAGGCATCCTGCAGGCAGCTTCAGTGACAGGCTGTTGTTGACTAGGAAAAAAAAAACAGTCAGTACTACACTGTATTTCATTTGATCTTACAGTTAATTTCTTTAAAGTAACAAATTAGTGTTGTGCTCTCTATAGTACACATTTTATTTTCTGTCGCATTGTGTAGTGTCCTTGTGCCATTGTTGTGTCAGTATGCAATGTGAATCTGTGAGTTGTCAGTGTCACAAAGACAAATCCCTATACATTTATTTGCAGTCTACAACCAAGCTGGGGGAAAAGATGCTTCTGCTGGCGAGAACATTAATTTTTTTTTACCATTAAAGTACGAGGGCAGACTCTTTATTGGCATTTTGCTAAGCTAATTTTTCAATCATCCTTCCTCACAATTAGATTTTTTTTTTTTTATTGTGTCATGATGATTATGAACAGATAACTGATACTAATTTCCATAATGTTAATGGTTTCCATGCTTGCAGTGGCCCTTCCTGAGCTAGGTATTAAAAAAGTGTTGATTTGAAATCCAAGGACACTGCGGTACATCAACATTTGAGTCGGCTCTAATTTTATATATACAAAAACATCTGTCAAAGCATGCTATTGCAAATTGAAACAGCAATTTCACTCTGCTGTTCTCAGACGCTGATGACATTGTGCTGATGTTATTGTTGGTAATGACAAGCTCAGAGGGGTGTTTATTTTAAAGGCACTTATGACTACAGCTTTGAAAACTCTTCTCTTTGCAAGCTGTTGAAATAACAATAACTTTTATAGTCAGCAGTCATTATGCTGTGTTTGCCAGGTCTATAAAAGAAAGACATTTTTAATCTTCAGGTGTCTATTTAGTCAAATTAAGGTCATTCATAGCCTGGTTAAAGACAGTCATTACATTTTGGAGTTATTCTGTGCTGTGCATTAGCAGGCGTGTGTTCTCCACATTCATATGCATAGTGTGCTGTCTATTACCACAGCCCTTCCTTTGGCACTGTTTTTCACCCCAGTCATTGTAGTCATTGTCTCATGAGTGAATGAGTTGCTGATTCACATCTGCACAAATGTCCACCAAGTCGTTTACTGACTCAGTGAATAAAGAACTTTTCTTTCTTTCAAATAATGGGGCTTATTCTGAATGTCAAATTGTTGAACAGCAGCCTTTAGTTTTGTGAATCCTCCAAAAATAATCCACAGTGATCCATGACTGACCCACGGCTATGCATTGATTCTGAGAGAGAGCTCTTCAGGTTTCAAAAATCACAGCCTTAAATGGTGTGATTTAAAATGTATTAAGCGCCATTTTTCCATAGGAGTCTCTTCGCAAGGGTCAGTAACACTGTGTGGAAGTGTAAACTATATGCAACATGTAAACCTTGCCCTCCAAAATTAACATTTCTGAGCATATGTGCCTTTGGTTTCTTGCTGAAAGCAAAATAAAAAGACTAATCTCACTCCAATGTAAATGGTACAAATGGAGCCAGCACTTACTTTAGCTAAGCACAAAGACTCGGGGAAAAATGAAACCTGGCTCTGTCTTGGTCAAATCTGCCGACCAGCACCTATAAACTAGCTAATTAACATGCTGTATCTTGTTTGTTAATGGTAAAATAACAATTGTCCCTGTAAAAGCACAACATGTTGTTTTTACGCGTTCTGGTTTCTGTACCAATTCAGCAATTTAGACGTAGTGTGTTAATTAGTGAGCTGCTGCTGCAGATTTTGTTACCTTTGGCGAGATTGAAGATAGCTGTTTCCTCTCTTTCTACTTTTTATGCTAACCTTTGCTAATCCCCTGCTTCATATACCACAACTTTGTATTTTTGTGCAAATACAAAGTCGCTCTTTTCCCACAAAAGCAAACTAGTATTTAATGCAAGTTAAGAAACACAGAGCAGGCCTCTCTGATTTTTCAATTTCTTACCAATTGCTCCCTTCCTCTGTCTTTTCTTGACTCTCTTTTCAAAGTCGGCTCTCCAGAGGAACCTCAGGGGTAGCCTGAAGACTACAAGCTGAGATGTTGTCCGCATCCTGAGCGCCGTCTCCCACAGATCCCATCATCCCCTCGGCTCTCCAGTCGACTCCTCTCACCATTCATATCGCAATAAAGCTTTACGCCACATTCTGCCAAAGCCTTTGTTAGTTAACTGTAACGCAATGTCCGTCAACTGTCTCTAGTATTGAAGCGCGGGTTCCTTTCTGTGCAAACTATGTTGTGTCAGTGCACAGTGTTCAACTTTTCTCCATCTCAAAGATAAAATAACTAGGCCAACTTATCAAAGAAAGGCCAAGAAACAATACTAGTTCTGAGTGGCTTTGAAAACGGCTTTGATACATTTTACATCAAAAGAGTGCACTTCAATGATATAATAAAATGTCTGACACATTATAGCCACTTCCACTGAAGTTAATGACTATTTTAAAGGAACATTTTATAAAACACACTAACTTTATGTGTATAACAATACTTTTAAAAGTTGTATGAACCTCTGTTAAGGATAATGTGCCTAAAGAGCCGCAGGTACTTTTTAATCCATATCAGAGGAATGGAGGTTGACAGAAAAGTGACATCAGTTTTTGGACCAACAGCCTAAGGGAAGGGAAGTGAGAGGAGAGCGTAAGTGTGCATGTGTGCACCCTCGAACAACTGCACACAACACATGCACTGAGCTGCACAGTAGCATTACAGCCTTCTGTCAAACTCCTACTTACAGCGTCGCTTAAAGTTTGTTTTTACAAGACTGTACAATGGCCTCACTGACCTTAAGCCTTCTGCTGGCTAAACTTTTCCAAAGTTCTGTTCGCAAATGTTGAGGGATACCCACTGCCCACACATAATATACATATAAATACATAAACATATAAAGTACACTGATTCGCAGTGAATACCCAACAAAAAGCAAAATTCTGCATTTACATGCAGTAGCAATGGAAGTAAAACCCATGTGACTGTACTCAGGGGAGGCCTGCACAGAGCATTGTGGGATTCATTAGTTGCCAGAAAGCAGATGACTCACTGTGGTCTCCCTGACCTCTTATTTGTTTTTCCTCTCATTTATTCCCTACCTTGCGTCACTAGTGAACTTAAACATGCAGCAAGGTGCCTGCTTATCATTCAACAGTACATCAACAGCACAGCACAGACGAAACACCACCCATATAGGGAAAATGGACGCGTAATTCACCTTTTCAAAATAAAAATGAGCAAAACTTAATTTAGCAAAAACATTGTTCAGGCTAGACCAACAATCACTCCTGCATTTTCCCTACAGCACAGACGCAAATGAACTGGCAAGAAATTGTGTTTTAAGAGAAAATTATGGCTTCTGAGTGAGTGGCTCTTTATCTTGCAGAGCCTGTGTGGGGGGAACAGTGCGCCCCTCCCTCAGGCACAGACTGCAGTTGAGGTTTGAGGCTGCTCTGGTATTACCATATACACTCACAGATTCACAAAAAATACTGTCACACCTCATACTGGCTGTGCCATGAATATCAATGGTTGCTCTCCTTTTGGACTCACTCTACAAAACAGACAGTGAAAAATGTTCATGCATGACTACGTTCCACCTGGCCCACTCCATATATCCAGTTTAATGGGATAATGAACACACAGTATAAAGGAATTGTGCATGACACCAAGCTGTTATGCACAATGCATGACTTATGTCACTGATTCGGCTCCTTCAAGGGACTATATTTTTGGTAGCTGTTTCAAGTGGTGTGCCTGTGACATTCCAACAAGTCACCTTGACAGTGGTGTGAATAATTTGGGTAATAAAAACAGAAATGGCACTCACTCAGGTCTGGAAAATAGCACTTGTACTGCGTGAAATACTCAGGGTAAATATTTTTTGCATTAGTCTGGAAATGATTTTGCTGACACATTTACAATGTTCACACCTCCCCCTTTCAATTCCAATTCCAGTTAGCCTGGTGAGGTTAAAATCCTCGCTCACTGCTAATGGGAAAGTGCAGTTTTCATCCAGAAATAAAAAGAAAATAATTTGAGTGAAATGTGTCTCTGGGAGTGCAAGATCCTTGAGGGATTTCTTTTTGTCTGTCTCGTTCTTCTTGCAAGTTCATCCCCACTTCACAAACACAGCTGGAACTATTCTGACTGCTCTTTTGTCTGAAAGAAGAGCAATCGGCAGAGGTGCCCTGCGCAACCATCCAGGTGCTGAGCTTGGCACAGACAAGAAGAAGAACCCTGTCAACCTTTCTGATACGCTTCCCTGTGTTCGAACAAAGAGGATGCTTACACACAGGCATAATTGAACAGATCATGCAGTACCTGCATTTCCTCCTGCCAGGCAGTCTCCAAGTTTCCACAGCTGTGCAGGCAAACTATCCCGCAGAGAAATGACAAAAAAACAAGGAAACAAAAATCACAAAGCCAATAAGCAGCACTGAAGCTAAATTAGCTATGTCTTTCAGGGAAACAATGGCCCTGATGGTATTGACAAGGGAGACCCGTTGTGTTTTTGATCCCCATTCAGAGTAAAAAAAAAATAACACACACACAAAAAAAACCCTGCACGTTTTTTTTTTTTTCAGAGATGGTCTACAAAGATGCGATTAAATGAGAAATAAATAAATATTCATAACAAAGAGAAGGCAGTGCCAGATGTTAGTGTTGCTCTCAGAATACCACTATCCCCAAAGACCGTTCACTCTGACAGACATCAGGGGTGAATACACACACATACACACACACACAAGCCTGCAAAGCAAACAGCACATAATCCATCAAAGCTGACTTCTCTACTACCTAGTGACTAAAAAAAATTCATTGGGTACATTGTGACACTTCCCACCGGGGCAACCCCCTACAAATGTACGCTGTTATCATACTGTAATGTGATTTTATTTTCAAAGGTGGCCACCCAGTTGTCTATTTATGATAGATAAGACTGTTTCTCTGATAACATAAACACTAAGTAACTCACTGAAAAGGCATTCAAATGTCAAATTTGCATTGGTACCACGGGAGAAAGAAACCAGTCGGTTCAATTACTGACTCGCTGGAGATGCTGTTCTTGTTTCATTTTTCATGACAGCGATGTTTTTAATCAGTGTAATTACAATAATATAGAATAAAATAGATATAAAATAGCATAAAATGGGTTCAATTGCCTGCAGATAATTAGCTTCTTCCTGTTACTGTGGCACACACAACAATTGTTAATGATAGATAGATAGATAGATAGATAGATAGATAGATAGATAGATAGATATAGATAGATAGATAGATAGATAGATAGATAGATAGATAGATAGAGTACTCAAAATGTTAAATATTGCCATTATAAGGCAGCTGCATACTAATTAGCAGAAGCAACAGAACAAACTAATCATTACTATTTAATTACATCTTTTTACTACCCAATTAATTCTGACCTAACAGAGGTTAAGCATGTCTGGTGATTGCACTTCAGGAGACGTGCAGTTTTTTGTTATCCTATACTGATCCCGGAAGACATGTTTTTTCTCCCAAATTCCACAAGGAGATCAGAGGTCAGGCTCAGATACAGAACAACACCTCTTGAGTTGTCAGGGACTCTGTTTCCCCTAAACAGGGCAGATCTAATTACTCTATATACTAGCATGCAGCTCCCATTAACAAATTTCATAACAAACTTGCCACACACAATCGATCATTGACACATGATATGCTCCACATAAATGCCGTCATATCGAGTATAATTACTCATATCAGTATGAGCTGCACTGGCCTTGTATTGATGTTACATTCCCATCTGCATTAATTAGACCTTTCTGTGTACAGAATACACTGTGCAAGTTATAAAACACTGCCCCTGCACGTGCTCACTTGCATGAATAACAAAAGCCTTTTGGAGAGAGCGGCACTGAATGCATCATTCCCTGTGTGAGGAAAAAGGACAGAGAGGATTGGAAATGTGCACAGCAGATAGACAGAAGGCATGGAGAATTTGTAGTGCAAACATGTGCTGTTAAAATTGTAGCTCCAACAATCTATTTCACTGTCTATGAATGGCAGTGTTGCTTCAGCACCATGGACAGCTCAGAGGTTTGAGCTGACATCCTTTCAAACTACAGTGATATACACTGTTTGTATTTTACTCTCCATCAATTTATGTCGTCTTCATGTAGGAGAGAAAGAAAAGCGTGATTTGCCTTTTAATAGTGCAATATTGTGTTTCAGCATGCTGCAATTGTCTTAATTTGTTTAAACAAAATATGCAGATGATCCTAGTACCTGACAAAGCTAATACTGTCTTTGTTGTCCTTTTAAATAAAAGCAGCTGATGGTTTAAACCATGGATAATTATGCCTAGTATCTGGAAAGTCCCAGTGAGCTTGCAAAATCCCTCCTGTGATATTGGAGGAAAAACATAAAACGTGCAAAAAAAATTCAAACGCATATGAAGAGCATATTTAGAGCATATAGGATTGCTGTTCAGTGGTGTAATTTCAATTTTGTAACCCTACATGCAGTGTTACATCCTGTGTTAACAAGAGGATTTGTGTTTACCAACATTTTCCCTGTGGACAATTTGTTTGTTTCATAACCGGTTTCTGTTTATTTTTTAATTTGACATTTAGGTTAACTCTATTGTGGACTGTGCCAATGCTCCTGGATTGTATTTATTTATACCTGTGTCACAAATAATTCCTAAATATCTTTAATGGCGAATCTATTTGGAACAGTAGCATCTCTTAGTTTCAAACCATGTGATTTTTGGTTACTTAAAGAGCTCTACAACACATCAGACCAACTGAGCGTAGAACCACAGCAGCGTTTCTCAGTCCTCATGTGTCCCAGCTCTGTTGGTTTTCCACCCTCCCACATAGTTAATAGCATTCACCTGGCATCCCAGGTGTAAAATAGTCCCTGTTAGATGGTTAGAATGAAAACCAGCAGGGACCTGGCTCCTGAGGGCCAGGATTGAGAACCACTGCTGTAAAGACCATCTCTACAAGGCTTCACAGCAGTGTTTTTCATGACTGGTCCTCAGGACTTACAGCCCTGCTGGTTTTCTTTCTAAACATCTGACAGGGACTTTTTTTATCCCCAGTATGCCAGATCAATGGATAGAAGACATGGACACACCTGTTTCCAGCAGACTAGAAGTCTTATGAGGGCAGGACTCTTTAATAACATCTATACACTGTAAATCCTCTATTTCATACAATACAAAATTAGTTGGAATTCTAAATTAGCAGATTTCTTTAGGGCAACAGTTTTAGATAATGATTTGCAAGTTTATTTGTCTAAAATATGAAAAAATATAGAAAGAGAGCATCACAGAAAGCTGCAATTACAAGTTGGATAACCCCCCCTCCAAAAAAACAAAAACAAAACAAAAAACACCCAGGTTTGCCTTGTTGCTAAGACAAAACTAAATGGTCTCACATAGGCTGGAGAAGAAGCACAAATGCTGGCTTTGAATCATTTAAATGTCCCAGGCTCTCCACTCTACACAAATGTTTGCGTTCTTACTCTGCCCTGTGGGGCCCTCAGCCGTCCTGCTCTCCCATTGGCTTGGGCCGCGCTCATTATGCAAATCAGGGCTCGAAGTGGGCGGGATCTGCTCGCAAGAGTACGACTTGACGTCACGGGATGGAGTGGCAGCTTGTGGGAGGAGGAGG